>PVJA010051492.1:0-12814 GCA_004027025.1 Myocastor coypus | reverse complement strand
AAAAAAAAAAAAAAAAAAAAACCTCAGAGGGCCAGCAAGATGGCTCAGCAGTCTAAAGCACCTGCTTAGGCAAGCTTAGACAACTACAGGGAGCTTGGTTCGATCCCCAGCACCATATGCTGCACCAGTTCCACCCCCAGGACAGGCTGAGCTGGCCATAAGAAAAGAAAAAAGAACAGGTACCAGGACCTATGGGGAAAATAAAAAAATAAAAAAATAAACCAGTCCAGTCCTGAGGTGTTAAGACAAATGTCTGGAGGTCTAATAATCAAAACCTCAGAAATTTAGCAAAAGAATAGAATATTAGGGCTGGTCAGATAGCTCACTGGACTAAAGCACCTGCTTAGGCAGAGAGCAGTAGCCAGGATTTGATCCTCAGCATGCTATGCTGGCCCCACCCATGGGGCTTGCTGAGACACACTTAAAATGAGTGTGGTGGCATGTACCTGTAATCCCAGCACTTGGGAGACTGAAAGCAGGAGGATCATTATGAGCTCAATCTATGTAGTGAGACTCTGTAGATCCTATACTAAATAAAACAACAACAAAGAACAGAATATTAAAAGCTTCTGGAAAGAAGAAACAGATTACCTACAATGGAAAACCCATCAGAATAATGGCAGATTTCTTAACACAAACCATCAAATCAAGAAGATCTTGGAGTGAAATATTTCAGGTCCTGACAGAAAATAACTTTCAAATAGCGCAGTGGTTTAAAGCACCTGCAAGCAGGTTCAGGGCCCAGGGATTCAATCCCTGGGCCTGCCATGACAGCCCAGCCTCCAGCGCAGCTGAGATGGCAATTGAGACTGGGAGTGGAGGTACACACTTGTAATCCCAGTTCTTGGGAGGCTATAAACAGGTAGATCACTAGGAGTCCTATCTAGTAATGAGACCCTGAACACCCTGTAGGCCCTTCCCTAAATATACAAAAATAAATAAATAAGTAACTTTAAATGAGACTGACTGTCTTAGTTACAAGTAACTTTCAGTCAGACTGATTGTCTTAGTTACTTTTCTCTCATTGCTGAGACAAATACCCGACACTCAAAATGAAGGAAGGAAAGGTTTATTTAGCTCACAGTTACTGGAGGTTTCAGTTCATACTTGGCTGGATCCAAGGCAGAGAGGCACATGGCAGAGAGCAGCAGTTCATGGCAGCAGAACAGCAACAATATGGTGACAGAGGCAGCCAACCAATCAGGGCAGCAGAGCAACAGTACTAGTCTGTCTCTCTGTCTCTCTTTCAGTTACATCAGGCTCTCTGCCTTAGCCTATCCGCCTCAGGCCACACCCATAATTCCCAGCAGTACTCAGACCATAATCTCATCAGTACTAAAACACATAATCCCAGTGGATCATGGATCAAGTCTCAAACTCTAGAAGTCCCCGCCCCATGACTCATGAGGCTCTGGGGGGACAGCTAGACATAAACCATAACACTGATGTACCCTGCAAAACTGTCAAATTCAGTAGTGAAATAAGATGCTTCCATGACAAAGAACAACTGAAAAAACTCATGATCACCAAACCAACCCTAGGAAGACTGACAGATATTTTAGAAAGAAACACAAGTGATCAAGGCCTCAAGAACATCAGAAAGGGGGGGGGGAGCTTTTGAGTTAGCTCAGTGGTCTAAGTGCCTCCATGGGCATTCCCAGTCAGGAACACAGGATGGTGGTTTGATCCCCACACCCACCCATAAGGCAGCCTGAGCCAGCCAAACCAAAAAAAAAAAAAAAGACCAACAGAAAGGAACCACCAAACATAGAATGTAATTAAAAAGAGGGAAAAATCAGGGAACCTGTAACAGGAAACAATATGACAAAGATAAGCCAGTCTGTATTATTTATAACCATCAACATAAATATCCTCAATTCACCAATCAAAAGAAACAGACTAGCAGAGTGGATTAAAAAACAAAATCGAACAATATGCTGCATACAAGAAACTCATTTAACTCAAAAAGAAATTCACAGACTAAATTCAATGGATGAAAAACAATCCTCCATTTCCACAGGAAATTAGAAAAAAAGTAGGGATAGGGGCTGGGGAAATAGCTCCATGTCACAAGTGCCTGTCTGGCAAGTGTAAGGTTGTGAGTTCGAACCCCAGTCCCGCGAAAAAAAAAAGTCTTGCTTGTTCCAAAACAAGTACCCAAAATATATATTTTTTAAAAAAAGCAATCATTATTCTGGTTGCTGACAATTTCAACTTCAAACCAAAAATCACTCAAAGACATAAAGAGAATCACTACATATTTGTTAAGGGAAAACTGCAAGAGGAAGAGATAATAATAAATATATATGCACCTAACATAGGAGCCATCTCCTACAAAAGACAAATTTTAAGACATGAAAAATCAAATGGTCAATAATACAACAGTAATGAGTGACTTTAACAAGCCAGTGTCACAAAGAGATAGATAAACTAGACAAAAAAATTAGCAAAGAAGTAACAGAACTAAACCAAACTTGTGAAGACATTGAAGAGGTAGACCTTTACAGTGTTTCACACAAACAAAACAATACATATTCTTCTCTGCTGCATATGGGACATTCTCCAAAACAGACCATATACTAGCACTGAGAACACTCTTAAGTAAATGCAAAGGAACTGATATTATCCCATGCATAGTATCCGATCACAGTGCAATGAAAGTGGAAATTGATGAAAGAAACTACAAAAACACCATAAACACATGGAAATCAAATAATAACCTCATTGGGGCCCAGCGGGATGGCTCAGTGGTCTAAAGCCCCTGCTTGGGCGGCTTCAGGGACCGCGGTTCGATCCCCGGCACCACATGCTGCGCCAGCCCTGCCCTCAGGGTGGGCTGAGCCAGCCATAAAAAATGAGTGAATAAACAAAGGTTCTCAAACAAGAATAAAAATAATAAATAAAATTTAAAAAAAAAACAAATAATAACCTCATAAACAACCAGTTAGTCATAAATGAATTTAAAGAAGAAATTAAAAATATTTGCAATGAAATGAAAATGCAGGTAGAACTTACTGAATTCTGTGGCATGTAATGAAAGCTGTCTTAAAAGGAAAATGTATAGCAGCAAATTTACACATTAGGAAAACAGAATGAGCCCAAACAAATGATCTTAAGTTGCACTTCAAGCTCCTAGAAAAGGAGTGCTAGTCAAAGCCAAAGCCCAAAGTAGACAGAAAATTGTAAAGATCAGAAAAGAAATTAATGAATTGGAGATGAAGAAAACAATACAAAAAATAAATGAGCCAAAGAGTTGGTTCTTTGAAAGAATGAATAAAACTTATAAACCTCTAGCCAATCTAATCAAAAGAAGAAAAAAAAAATCCAAATTCATGCAGTGAAGAATGAAAAGGGTGAAATCACTACAGACCCTAGAGAAATTCAGAAGATCATCAATATCTATTTCCAAAATCTTTACTCTTTAAGGCTGTAAAACACAGAGGAAGTGGACAGTTTAAGAGATACATACAGAATGCCAAAGCTGAGTCGAGAAGATATACAAATTCTGAATAACCCAGTAACAAGAAACAAACTTGAAAATGTAATAATAACTAACCAACAAAGAAAAGCCCACATCTTGATAGATTCACAGAAGAATTCTACAAGAAATTCAGAGAATATTTAATGCCAACTTTTCTCAAACTCTTCAATGAAATTGAGAGGGAAGCAATTCTTCCAAACTCATTCAAAAAGGCAAGTATTACTCTGATTTCAAAACCACAGAAAGATCCACCTAAAAAACACAACTACAGACCAATCTCTCTAATGTATGTAGATGCAAAAATCCTCAATAAAATACTAGCAAACGAAAATGTAGCAAGTCATCAAGAAGATTATACATCATTACCAAGTGGGATTCATTCAAGGAATGCAGGGTTGGTTCAACATACACAAATCCACAGGTATAATATACCATATCAATAGAACCAAGAACAAAAACCACATGATCATAGCAATAGATGCAGAAAAAGCTTCTGACAAAGTCCAAAACACATTCATGATAAAAACCCTACACAGAATTGGAACAAATGGTCTATATCTCAACCTGATAAAAGCCATCTATGAGAAACCAACAGTCAACATCATACTAAATGGGCAAAAACTGAAGACCTTCACTTTAAAATCAGGAACAAGACAAGGATGTCCACTATATCCACTCCTATTCTATATAGTTCTGGAAACATTAATCAGAGCAATTAGACAAGAGAGACAGAAACAAAAGAAATAAGGATTAGAAAAGTGAAATTATGAAAAAATTAAAAATAAAAAAAAGAAATGAAATTATCATTGTTTGCAGATGACATGATACTCTACATATAGGACCCCAAATACTCCACCAAGAGTTCTTGTAGATTTAATCCCCAAATTCAGCAACATAGTAGGATACAAAGTCAACACCTAAAACTCAGTAGCATTTTTGTACACAAAGAATGAACACACTGAGAGAGAAATCAGGGAAACCACACCTTTCATAATAACATCCAAAAACATGAAATGCCAAGGAATCAATCTAACAAAAGACATAGAAGTTTTATACCATGAAAATTATGGTACTCTGAGAAAAGAGATTAAGAAGATTTGAGAAAATAGAAAAATATTCCATCCTTCTGAATAGGAAGAACCAATATTGTGAAAATGGCTATACTATCAAAACTGTTGTATAGATTCAATGAAATCCTGATTAAAATGCCATTAGTATAGCTCACAGAGATACAGAAATAACTCCTCAAATTCAACTGGAGCCAGAAGAGACCCAGAATATCAAAAGCAATCCTGGGAAACAAAGGAAAGGTAGGAGGTATCATAATTCTTGACTTGAAATTATACTGTGAAGCTACTGTCAGAAAATCAGCATGGTACTGGCATAGAGACAAATCTGAGGATCAGTGAAACAGATCAGAAGATGCATATTCAACTGCAAACACACTTATCACCTTATTTTTGGTAAAGGGCCAAACAGTTTCACTAGAAGAAAGATAGCCTCTTTAATAAATGGTGGAGGAAAAGCTGGCTTTCCACATGCCAAAGGCTAAAACTAGACTCATGCCTAAGTGTATCAAAGATTTAAATATTAAAACAGAAACACTAAATCTTCTGGAGGAAAATGTAGTTAGAAAGCTTAAACACATATGTTGCTGTGGTATAAGGTTTTCAGTTCTTCTGGAAAAATACCCAGGAGGGGAATAAGGATCTCCAATCTTAGGTTTTGAAGGAATCTCCACATTGACTTCCATTGTGATTGTGTACCCATGTTTATAGCAGCGCAATTTGTTACAGCTAAATCCTGGCAACAACCCAGATGTGCATCAACTGAAGAATGCATAAGGAAGATGTGACATTTATACACAATGGAGTATTATTCAACTATAAAACAGGACAAATTTGAGTCTATTGTTGGTAAATGCACGCAGCTAGAGAACATACTCTTTAGTGAAATAAATTAGACCCACATGTGCAAACATCATATTGTCACCTTTTCAGGTGAGAGCCTGAAAGAGAAAAATAGAATCTTAAGGATACAATAGACACTGGCAAAAAGGAAAGTTACTGAGTTGAGAGGGACAAGAGAGGGAGTCAGGGAAAGAGATATATCTATGTAAGCAGGATGCCTTCAACAATTATACTGTGTATTTCTGCTGGTTTATGAAAAGAAGCAGTTAATGCTTTGTTTTGTCTCCCTTTTTGAATTGTATTTTTCTCAATTTAATTTCTTATGCATTTATTTTTTTCTTTCTTCCAATTTTACATGCATATATCTGGTAATATGACTGATTGGAAAACAACACTATGTACTGCAACAAATACTGTGAAATACATATTACTTAAGTGAAAATCTGTATCACTTGTTATTTTTAATTCTGATTTGTACTGTCTTTAAAAAACTAAAAATTAAAAAACTCTACACAAAAAAAGAACTTCAAAGTTAGAAGAATTTAGGCACCAGCAAGATAGCTCAGCAGTTTAAAGCACCTGCTTAGGCGAGTTTAGGCAATCTCAGGGACCACAATTCGATCCCCAGTACCACAGGCTGTGCTAGCCCCATCCCCAGGGCAGGCTGAGCTGGCCATAATATAAATAAATACAGCAAGTGGAATTGTGAGCACCTGGAGCCTAATGGTTACCTTTAAAAAAAAAAAAAAGTTGGAAGAATTTAAAATAGTAACCAAATGGGCCTACATACTCTGACCTATGATCAGTTTTGCAAATATTTCTCTAAAAAATTTATTTTTTTAAAGAATTTTTAATTTTATTTATTTTTATTTTTCTTGTTTCAAAACCTTTATTTGTTTATTCACTCATTTTTATGGCCGGCTCAGCCCACCCCGAGGGCAGGACTGGCGCAGCATGTGGTGCCGGGGATCAAACCGCGGTCCCTGAAGCCACCCAAGCTTTCCCAAGCAGGCTCTTTAGACCACTGAACCATCCCGCCGGGCCCCTAAAAATTTTAAACATAGCCAGTGAACACATATTTTGTTCTTTGCTTTTTGTTTTTGTGGGACCACAGTTCAAACTTACAACCTAGCACTTGCCAGGCAGGCACCTGTGCCATGGAGCTATCTCCCTGGTCCCCAACAATTTTGTTCATAAGAACACAGTTCTTGTACATCAACAAACAAGCATTTCCTTAATTTAAATAAACAACCAAAAGGAAGAAAGGCTAATAAAACTTAAAAGATTCATATTAATTTTTCCGCTTCCAAGTAAATTCCCATCATTTTAACAGCACATTTTCCTCAAATATGGATTAAACTGTATTGCTATTTTGCATCTGGACCCAGTGTCACATGCCTGTAACCCCAGATACTCAAGAAGCTGGGCAGGATTATCACAAGTCTGAGTCTAGCCTGAGCAACTAGTGAGACCCTGTCCCAAAATAAAAAGGTCTAAAGGTATAGTTCAGTTGTAAAAAATTTCCAATACCATAAAAACATATACATATATAACATATGCCTCATAATATACATCCATAATATACTACATATGGGTATAATATGTAATTATAATACATGTGTATAAATATAAATACTGTATACATGTGCATTTTGACCCAAAGTCTGGCTCACAGAACAGCCAGAACAGCCCCTTGATTTCTGGTATTGTATCACATCAAAAAGTTAATTAGATTCAATAGGCACCAAATTACTGAAACTCTTAAAATACTTATAAACCATATGTCAACTGATGGATTTGTAGTGAAAAATACAGTCTCCATTAGGGATAAAAACAATATGCAAAGGCCGGGCATGGTGGCGCACGCCTGTAATCCCAGCACTTGGGAGGCTGAGGCAGGACGATTGGTGCAAGTTCGAGGCCAGCCTGGGCTACAAAAGTGAGCTCAAGGCCAGTCTGAACTGCATAGTGAGACCCTGCCTCAAAAAGACAAAAAAAAAACAATATGCAATACTCATTCAGAGAAACATCTTAATATTTTAAAGTGCAATAAAAAATTAATTACATATTTTAAGCCCACTGTCTATCATGAAAAGGGGATTAGATAATTCTGACAATTATTCATAATTTAAGTAACTAATTACACCTGACCATAATAAAGCAAACTTCTACTCAGATGATATACCTGCACAATAAATACAGACCTTGAGAAATACTTCATAAGACTTGTTAACTAACCTCTTCTGACTCTATGAAGATCACTTTGCAAATAATACATTTTTTCTTAAGATGGAGTACTGAATTTACTAAAACTTTTAAGTTTCGATATACTAAAAAAGTTGGCTATGTTAGTTTCCCATAAACCAACCTTGTTTTGATTTTTTAAATTTAACTCTCAGAGATGACCTTAAGGTGACAGCTACAAATATTGACAACAGAACCCTGATAAACTTGGGAATAACTATTCTTAGTTTCTCATAAAAATACAAAGATTAAATTTCAAAGCAAAAATAATGGGTACACAATTTAACACACCAAATAATTGGCAATTATTTTAAATTATTCCTCCTCAAAAATATGGTCTTACATACCGAATTTCTTTTAGCAGTTCCACCTTAGTAGCCAGATTTCTCATTCTGGTACCTATGTAAGTCTTCAGATTAGTTTCTAAATATTTGGTCAAATTCATAGTGGCTTCTTTCTCTTTCTGAAAGGAACAAGAAATCCTAGTAGACTCAAACAAGAAATGACATCTGCTATCATTTAAATGATTTTAAGCATAATTAAATAAAATGTTAAAAGTCGTAGGGGATGAATACAAACAAGATCTACATTCACTCCCCAAAAATTAGTATGAAATCGGAGGAATGACAGGACAAAGGGAGTAAATGACATGTGTGAAAATGATCAAAGTATATCACGTACAGGGTTTTAAATCTGCCAAAATGAAACTCAGTAATCTGTATAACCACTGAAAAAATAGTGGGAAAATGTTAGTGACAAAACTGAAATGAACTGTTAAGACAGGGTCACAGTAGGAGTCAGAGACTTACAGAACTGATACAAAGTGTCAGAAAAAAGAACCCATGAAAACCACACATGGACTGGGAATGTGTCTCAGTATAGCACTTGCCTGGCTACATGCACAAGATCCTGTGTTTAATCCCCATTGAATCCCCCCCCCCTTCAAAAGAAAGAAACAACATACTATTCCTCAAGTGGGGGAAAAACTGAACCTGACTGAAAAAAAAAATTCTTAAAACATATCATTAAACAAAAAAAGATAACACAAACATGTAGATTAGGCAATTTAAGAAATAAATCAGGGGGCTGGGGAATAAGTAGAACAGCAGTTCTCAACCTGTGGATCACAACCCCAGCAGGGGGTCAAACCACCAAAACACAGAAGTCATCTAAAGCCATCGGAAAATACATATTTAAACCCATGCTATGCCATGGTGAAATGTTATTTATTGGAATTAGTAATAAATATTTCTCAATATATAATTAAATACTGTTTTGTAATTAATCATTATGTGTATTTTTAAATTATGTTTGATTTATAGCAATGAGAATACATAATGCATATCAGGTATTTACATTCTGAATCATAACTGTAGCAAAATTACAGTTTTGAAGTAGCCACCAAAATTATTTTTTGGTTTGGGGTCACCGTGACACGAGGAACTGTGCTGCGGGCTCACAGCAATAGAAAGGTTGAGAACCACTGAAGTAGAATAAGCACTTACCTGACAAGTGCAAGGAACTGAGTTTAATCCCTGGTTCCAGGAAAAAGAGACAGACAGACAGACAGACACACACACACACACACACACACACACACAGAGACAGACAGAGAGAGAGAGCACAACCAAAATGCAATGTAAGAACCTAAGTGCAGTCATGATTGGAGGAAATCAATCGTAAAAGGACTGCCATATGGCTGTCTAGAAAACCTGAACATTACCTAGATGCTAAATGACATTAAGGAACTGTTGCTTAATTTCAGTATATACAGTATTATGGCTGTGGTTCGTAGGAGGGGTTTGTTTGCAAGTGGGGGACATTAGGAATTAAAATCAGGGCATAGGGCCAGCCAAATAGCTCACTAGATTAAAGCGCCTGCAAGCAGGCGCAGGTGCTGGGGGTTCAATCACTGCGTATGCCATGCCGCCCTTCCCCCGAGGCACGCCAAGAGGGCAATTGAGACTGGGCATGGTGGCCCATGTCTGTAATCCCAGCTCTTGGAAGGCTATAAACAGGTGGATCACTACAAGCCCTATCTAGTAGTGAGACCCTGAACATCCTATAGACCAGTGGTTCTCAACCTTTCTAATGCTGTGATCCTACAATACAGTTCCTCATGTTGCGGGGACCCCAAACCAAAAAAATAATTTTGGTGGCTACTTCAAAACTGTAATTTTGCTACAATTATGATTCAGAATGGCTTTAGGCAACCCCTGTGTTTTGGTCGTACAACCCCCACCGGGTCAAACGACCCAGGTGAACCACAGGTTGAGAACCGCTGCTATAGACCCTTCCCTACAATACAAAAATAAATTAAGTAACTTAATTAACTTAAATAAGAGCATGTACTCTACCACTGAGCTACAAGATCAGCCCCTGGATGTCTTAAAAGTTATTTTCTATTGGCTACAGTTACATATTGAAGAATATGAGATATGAATAGAATCTGCTTTAAAATAATCCATGAAGTACAGATTTAAGAAAAGACTGCCAAACCCAAGACTGAAAAAACAAATGACAAACTGTTCATTTCTCTCTCTCTTGGAATGTTTGAAAATTTTCTTGACAAATCTTGCAAAACAAAATGGAGATGAGAAATGATTAAACTTCAATGAAATTAATTTAAACTGTAAGAAAATAATCACTTACAAACAAATAAGGAAAGAAAAAAATGAGGAAAGGCAAGGAAAGGGGGGGAAACTAACCAAAAATTAAGAGCAAATAGTATGCTAAGTTCCCTGTTGAATATTCTTTACCCTAAGGAAATAAAGGCAAAAAATTTTAGACAATCCAAAACTCATTTAATCATCACTAAGTACCAACTTTGCAATTAAACCTGAATACTGAGTTTTTAGTTTAGAAAAAACATCTCATACACTGGCATTTCTGTTTTTAAAAATCAAGCAATACGTTTTGCCATAGCTATCTTCCTTATGCCTTCATCCTACCTGCAGATCCTGAGAAGTCTGTTTTACTTTCAATTCTAATGCCTTGCAACTTTTAAGAAGACTCTCTTTCTCGGCTTTAAGTTTTTCGTTTTCTTCAATCAACTTCTGATCCTGCTTTATTTTTGCCAGACTGACATTAGATCCTAAATTAAAGGCACCAACAGCCAAATTCTCCCTTTTAAAAATAAAATTCAGTTTTCAAAAACACTGTGTAAGACTGAGTTCACAAATTAAAATCATTTTAGGCTTTTAGATCATTTTATACCATATCTTGGAGTTAATAATGGAAACTGAAATCTTTACCTAATATTTTAAGAATTACTTAATGTAATACAGACTGTCTTATGACTGAATTACACTTCAAAAGTTATGTCTCCAATTCTCTCCTAGTCCAAATTCTCCATGGTACTACCAACTCCAGAGAACAAAATAAACAGTACTGCCACCTTCCACCATTACCCTCATCCTATTTGACGGTTCTGTTCCTAAACTACTGGTAAAATCTCATAAAACCACTGCCTTACCCAAAATATGGAATCAAATACTGTATATAAAAATAAATGTGATTCTTCCTTCAAATTGTGAATTCAAAATTATCTAAAAAAGGAAGCCCTAAGGGCCAGGGAGATAGCTCAGTGGAATAAATGCTTGTCTGGCAAGCACAAGGTCCTACTTTCAATCCCTAGTACTGCAAAGAGGAAGAAAAAAAAAGCGGTCTAAAAAGGGAAGCCCTGAAGAAATTATACAAGCCTGAGGTGAGAGATGAGCCAATTTTCCTGATCTCATCAATACATATTATACACATGTATGAAGATTTCACATGGTACACCATGAATATGTTCAATTGTTAGCAAATGCAAATAAAAAATGTTTAAAAGTGAACTTCAGAATAATCATGTTCCATCACAACAGGTTTTCACAGGAAGATTGAAGAACATTTCTTTTCTTAAAAAAGACAAAAAACATATAGCCAAAGAAAACCAACAATTTTTTCTTTGATGCTAGGGATTCAAGCCAGAGAATCATATGTGCTAACCATATGGCTCCACCGCTGAGCTATATCCCCGTCCCAATTTCAAATATGATATGAAATTCTGTTTATGCCTGAATAATTCACATTTACAGAAAAAAATTATTTTTGATAAATGTATTCAAAGGATTTGGCATGAAAATTTACTTGTGAACTTTAAAGTTTCTGGAATGATTTTCCTTTCAAACTTCATTAATGAAAATATTGCTGCTAAAGCCAAGGAACATATTTGAAAAACATCAGCATCATCCACCAAAATTACTGACATAGTATTACAAAAGCATAAGCATCCATTTCTACAAGGGCTACTACTATACATTTAAAAATTGTTAAAACTAAAAATTCCATCATATTCTTACTTTGAAAATGTCACATGATTCCCTGAATCATTTTCATTCTTCAAGTTATGAGCCAGCTTCCCACTTAAGCGTGCCTTTGGCCTACTGAAGTGTGGCTGGTTTGATCTGCGACCCCACAAGGGAATGGGATTCTTGAGGTTCCTGATAGCAAGCTGACTAGGATCTGATTTTTTTTCTTCACAGACGTTGGTGCTAGAAGTGAGCTGACATTTTTCTGCAAATCCTTTCTTAGCTACCTCTTCTCCTATATCCACACTGTGATATTCAGCCTGAGCAATAACTGTTCCATCTCGATTGGTTGCTTTAATCCTCATTTTTATTTCCTTTTCAAAAATCAAGCTCCCCAAAAAGGTTCTGCCCTAAGATAGAAAAGAAGATATAAACCAACACTTCAACACATTTTTCTACTCACTACTTTCATTTCTAGCCATTTTTCCCAAGCACTGTATTTCATCACTTTAAAACATATGTGATCTTCCTCAGTGTTTTTACACGCAAATACACTTGTATGTCTATATCCCAATTATGTATTTGCTAAAATCTTCCTTTCCAGGAGTAGCTAATAATCATAGAGGTAATCATATTTATAAATTTATAAATGTACACTAAAGAAATATCCTAGAAAAATATTTTAACTCAGTACATTGTACTATTTTTTTTCTAATAAACAGAACATATTTATTGAGGGAAATAAAACTCCTGTATGAAAAGAGGGACAGGAGGGAGGTCCCAAGTGGGTGTCCCCATTATGCTATTTTTGTCCCAACTCAATATAATGACATTCTGAGCTAGAATACAAAAAATGAATTTCTGGTATCTAGAAAAGGTACTCATGGGCC
>PVJA010051491.1:0-12815 GCA_004027025.1 Myocastor coypus | reverse complement strand
AAAAAAAAAAAAAAAAAAAAAAAAAAAAAAAAAAAAAAAAAAAAAAAAAAAAAAAAAAAAAAAAAAAAAAAAAAAAAAAAAAAAAAAAAAAAAAAAAAAAAAAAAAAAAAAAAAAAAAAAAAAAAAAAAAAAAAAAAAAAAAAAAAAAAAAAAAAAACAAACAAAACAAAACAAAACAAAAAAAAAACAAAAAAAAAAACAGCAGGGGTAGCAATCCTGTTTGCAGACAGTCTAAACTTCAAAGTGAAACTGATCAAATGAAATAAAGAAGGCCACTACATATTGGCCAGGAGAAAACTTCAAGATGAAGAGGTGACACTCATAAATATGTATGCACCCAACACAGGAGCAGCAAGTTATATAAGACAAACCTTAATGGACATGAAAAATCTAATATCCAATACCACTATCTTCACAGGAGACCTCAACATCCCCTTATCCGAAAAAGATAGATCAAGCAAACAAAAACTTAGCAAAGTAGAAGAGCAGAACCAGAACTTACCTGAAACAACTGGAATTAGTGGATATACATAGAGTGTTCCACTCAACCACTTCAGAATACAAATTTTTTTTCAGCTGCACAGGAGACGTTTTCTAAAATAGACCACATATTAGTACATAGGTCATGCTTAAGTATATGCATGAAAACAGAAATTATCCCATGCATATTATCTGAACACAGTGCAATGAAATTGGAAATAAATGACAACAGAAACCCCAAGAACTCCAGAAATACATGGAAAGTAAACAACACTCTTCTGAACAACCAGTGGGTTACAGATGAATTAAACAAGAAATTAAAAAATATGTTGAATTTAATGAAAATTCAAACACAGCCTACCGGAATTTAAGGAACACAATCAAAGCAGTTCTTAGAGAAAAATTTATAGCTCTGAAATCACACATTAAGAAAACAGAACTGGAACAAATAAATACTCTCCTGGAGCAACTCAACTGAATAGAAATAGAAGAGCGAACAAAATCGAAAGCCCAAGGACGGGAGAAAATTATAAAGATTAGAGCAGAAATTAATTCAATTGAGACAAAGAAAACAATACAAAGAATTAATGAATCCAAAAGCTAGTTCTTTGAAAGATTAAATGAAATTGTTAAGCCCCTAGCTAACCTCATCAAAAAGAGGACAGAAAATATTCAAATTCAAGCAATAAGGAATCAAAAGGGTGAAACTACTACAGACATAGCAGAGACTCAGAGGATCATAAATACCTACTTTCGGAATCATTACTCTCACAAAATAAAAGACACAGATGAAATGGACAGATTCCTAGAAAAGTACAAACTACCCAAACTCAATCAAGAATATATCACAACTCTAAATAACCCAATAATAGCCAATGAAATACAAAAATGTAATAAAAAGCCTACCAACAAAGAAAAGTCCAGGACCTGATGGACTCACTACTGAATTCCACAAGAAATTTGTAGAAGACTTAATCCCAACACTCCTCAAACTCTTCAATGAAATGGAAAAGGAAGCAATCCTTCCAAAATCATTCCTAGAGGCAAATATTACACTGATACCAAAACCAGAGAGAATTGCTACTAAAAAAGAAAACTACAGGCCAATTTCTCTGATGAACATAGATGCAAAAATCCTCAATAAAATCCTAGCCCCTAGAATACAACAAATCATCAAGAAGATTATACACCACAACCAGATGGGATTTACTTCAGGGATGCAAGGGTGGTTCAATATACGCAAATCTATAAATGCAATACTCTATATCAATAGAGCCAAAGCCAAAAATCACATGATCATCCCAAATGATGCAGAAAAGTCCTTCGACAAAGTCCAACATGCTTTCATGTTCAAAGTCCTACGGAAAATTGGAATAGAGGGCCTTTACCTCAACCTGATAAAAGCTATGGACAATAATCCAACAGCTAACATAATTCTAAATGGGGACAAACTGAAGTCTTTTACTCTCAAATCTGGCACAAGACAAGGATGTCCTCTATCATGACTCCTATTCAGTATAGTTTTGGAGTCATTAGCTACAGCCATTAGACAAGAAAGAGAAATAAAAGGAATAAGAATAGGTAAAGAAGAAGTAAAACTATAACTATTTGCAGATGACATGATAATCCACTTGGAAGACCCAAAGAACTCCACTAAGAATCTACTAGAATTAATACACAAATTCAGTAGCATAGCAGGTTATAAAGTCAACACCCAAAAGTCAGTGGCATTCCTCTACACAGATAATAAACACACTGAGAGAGAAATTAGAGAAACAGTACCTTTTATGATAGCACAAAAAAAATGAAATACTTAGGGATTAACCTAAATAAAGAAATAAAAGATCTTATCAATGAAAAATACATTTTTCTGAAAAAAGAGATCCTAGATGATTTCAGAAAATGGAAAGATATTCTTTGCTCCTGGATAGGAAGAACTAACATTCTTAAAATGGCGATACTCCCTAAATTGTTATACAGATTTAATGCAATTCTTACCCAAATACCATCAACATACCTCACAGACCTGAAAAATTCATTCCTAAAATTTATTTGGAAGCAAAAAAGACCCAGGATTGCAAAGACAATTCTGGGCAACAAATGTAAGGCAGGAAGCATTATAATTCCTGACCTAAAGTTATACTACAAAGCTACGCTAATAAAATCAGCATGGTATTGGCAAAAGAATGGACCTGAGAATCAATTGGATAGATTAGAAGATGCAGAAACAAATACAAACACACTCAGCCAGCTCATTTTTGACAAAGGGGGCAAACACGCTTACTGGAAGAAAAATAGCCTCTTTAATAAATGGTGCTGGAAAAACTGGCTCTCTACATGCCAAAAACTAAAACTTGACCCTAGTCTATCACGATGCACTCAACTATAGTTGAAATGGATAAAAGATCTAAATAATAAAAGACAAACATTAAATCTCCTGGAAGAGAAAGTGGCAGGAAATCTTGAAGACATTGGAGAAGGCACAAAGTTCATGGACAGAAATCAAACTGCATGTTTAACACATGAAAGCATCAACAAATGGGACCTTCTATGGCTAAGAAGTTTCTGCACATCAAAGGATATTACCAACAGAGTGAAAAGACAACCCACAAAGTTCGAAAAGATTTTAACTAATAAGCGTTTGGAGAAAGGTCTTCTGTCTAGAATCTACAAAGAACTAAAAACCTTCAGGGTTCTGAAATTCAAAGACCTAATCCAGAAATGGGCATCTGAGATGAACACACACTTCTCAGAGAAAGAACTGCAGCAAGCCTACAAATACATGAAGAAATGCTCAACATCGCTAGCCATTTTTGAAATGGAAATCAAAACCACACTTAGATACCATCTCACCCTAGAAAGAATGGCTATCATAAAGAAATCAACCAGCAACAAATGCTGGAGAGGCTGTGAGGAAAGAGGAACCCTTCTCCACTGCTGGTGGGAATTCAGATTGGTGCAACCATTATAGAAAGCAGTGTGGAGGATCCTTACAAAACCAGAATTGGAAGTTCAATTCAATCCAGCTTCCCCCTACTGGGAATTTTCCCAGAAGAACTGAAAACAGCATATCATAGCGATATCTGTGCACCTACGTTTATAGCAGCCCAATTTGTCATAGCCAAATCTTGGAAACAACCAAAATGCCCATCATTTGAAGAATGGTTGAAGAAAATGTGTTGTTTTTATACAATGGAATGTTACTCATCTACAAAGAATGGTAAGTTTGTAGACTTCATTTATAAATTGAGGTATATTGAACATATACTCGTTAGTGAAATAAACCAGACGTATGTGTGTAAATATCGTACAGTCTCCCTAATATTAGAACTTTAAAGAAGAAAATAGAAACTTTAGGGCATAACACAGCTGAATTTGTTATGAATTATACAAAGAAGTGACTGGAAGCAGATAAACAAGGAAACATATCAGGAGCAAAACCCTGCACTTATGTACACAGGATGAATAAGACATTGGTCATAAGAAACTTCAAAAGGTTCATAACACTGATCATAGCACTATATAACACTAAAACTATGCTTGGAATGCATGTCAGTCTCCCCTTTTTGATTTGTGCTGCTCCCAATGTTAACTCAGTTACTGTTATATTCTCTTTCAAGAGTATTAGTTGAAAGTAAGAGACTGGGCCAAATACCATAGACTTGACAGGCTACATTTTGTCTTTCCTTGAATTTCCAAAAATCTGTGTGAAAATTGTGTAACTGCTTATATCACATTCTATGGAGTGTTATTAGCATATCAATGATTGTTAAAAAATATCAATTTCAAGCTAAGTCAAAGATGTTTTATATTCAGAAAGGCAGCTAAGTTACAGAGTATGAGTATCACATAGCTTTTCTGCTGGAGGTTTGAGAATATAAGTTAACAGACCAAAAATTGGAGAAAAAGAAGGGCTATGAGGATAGCCAATATTTTGGCCCTAGCCCTTCAAGGTCAATAAGGACTCAGGATATAAGAGAACCTGTGCTGTAATATCCTATAACTCAGAGTTGTCCCACATTTTCTGGTCAAGGAGATTATGGGACCACAGAGGCAAGGGATAAATTAACTATAGTGTGTCTAAGAAGAGTCACCCAGAGAAAAACATTCTCTCATGCTTTCACAGAAAGCAAACTGGCCAAGCAATGGCCATGACTCATCCCGAAGGCTGACACTAACAACAGTTCTATAAAGCAGTGTATATGGCTCCAAACTTAATCCTAAGGGGATTTGACCTTGGAAGATACAAAAGATGAATGTTTTGTTATACAGGTCTTGCTTTGACTTGCCCTTGATCACCCAGCAAAAAAGCTTAATTACGAGGCATGAAACGCAGAACTAGACTGATGAGATGAGTTGTAGGAGGCTTGGATCAATAGCTTCCATCGTTGCAAGTTTACCTGGTGGCCCACTGGAACTGTGCAACATTGGACTGAGTATGCATCTGCTTCCTCTTAATTCAAAGAGAAGAGGTTTTTTTCTTTCCTTCGCAACATCAATAGGAAGGTGGGGCATGCCCACACACTGTGCTTTGTATAACTATTGTGAGGACAATATACAATGTGTCAACTGTTAAAAAAAGAAAGAGAAAAAAATTAATATTTATTGAAAGTGTTAATATTTAACTGTTTGATCAATGTTATATACCAATATCTATTAATGTAAACTGATCCGATGATGAAAATATGTACTATAACCATTGTTAAATTTTAAAAAAATAGATTAAAAAATATGTGGACCTCAAAAAAAATTTAAAAATAAAGAAATGAAGTAAAATATCCTCAAAATGTCATAAGGAAAACTGTATATTAATACAGTTAAATAGTAATATAGTATTATTTATTCAATAAAATTTTAGTTTTCCACAAGTCATAACATGAATTTAAAAATATATATGAACAATAAAATTTTCTAAAAAAATATTTTGAATATATTACATATATTGGTGTTTTAATTTCACTTATTAGAATAAGATAGCTGTAGTTTTCATACATTTTGAGAATGGTATAGAGATTAGTACCTTTATCCAGAATTTTCTTCAGTTGTCAGAGTGTATGGCTGTACATTTTGGTGTAGAACACAGAGTCTCTGAGGATGATTAGGTGAGCAATTAGAAATGTTAGGAAATATAATAGAATCACTAACATAAAACAAAGAGAAACAAATCTCTTGTACCATTCTTACAAGTATCTTGAGAGAGGAAGCTCATAGGTGTTACTGGGTAAATGTATTATTTCCCAGGGCAATAGTCTTCTTTTCTCAGCACATTAAATCAAGTCATTCCCAGTGCTAAGGTACTGGACTGCAGTGATGTCATCCAACACAATGTCATCCTCAGTGCCATCTGGTATGTGGGAGTCAAGTTTTGTTCCAAGCGTGGATCCACTTGAATTAGTAAGACTCTTACAGCTCCGTGATGTCATAGTGAGGTGGTTGTGGAGCCACAGCCTTAGCCTGTAGGTAGGTTCTCTAAAGTGACAAATTACTTGGAACATTTGTTTCAGTTACTAACTTGATTGATAATGCACAAGCTGGACAGCTCTTTTAGATTACGGTGTTTTTTTTTTTTTTTTTTAATTGCATTTTTGGAAAGGAGCTGTAGGGTGTTCGGGGTCTCACTAGTAGACTGGACTCATAGTGACCCACCTGTTTACAGCTTCCCAACAGCTGGGATTACAGATGTGTGCCACCATGCCCAGTTTCAGTTTCCCTCTCAGCATACCTCGGGGGTGGAGCCAGTACCACAGGCCCGGGATGAATCCCCTGCTTGAAGGCAGTTTAATCTACTGAGCTATTTGGCTGCCCCTCTAAGGTGGAGAAGGATTGTTTTTTCCTGTCTCAGGCTGGGCAGGGCAGGTAAGGCTAGTGGAGCTGGTGATTGAACTCCGTCCCCTGTGCCAGACAACATTTGCCTGAGCAGGCACTTGAACAACTGAGCGAACCCTCAGGTCCCTATTTTGGACAAGCAAAGGGCCTAAGAGTCTCATCCCTTGCAGTGGTTAGCTGAAACAATCATTTATCTTGAAGATTTCGACCTCCTTGCCATGGTGTTCTGTCTTGTTCAAGCCGGTGGAGCCAATATACCATGGACTGAAACCAATAAAAGCATCAAGATAGATATTGATAAGACAAATATGCAATATAATATTTACAGCTGCACTTGACAGGTTCTGGCTGCATAATTTTGACTTTCCTCTGTCATATATTATAAACCAAGGAGGCATCTGCTTTCATCATTTGAGGATATAGAATTGGTTTTCTATAAGCCTAAAATATAATTTTATTTACTGAGTGGATTATGCTATCTTCATTTTTATCCTTTATACCTTCAGTAGGAAGTGTCTTATGCTGCATATTTAATTTCCTGTAGAGGATTAGGAGGAGCACTTGGATTAATTATGCATTCCTTATAACCCAAATATCCAAGGGGATGTTTTCGTGATGAAGTTTATATTTCCATATTGTTGAGGTAGCTGCTTGGCATGTAGAATACTCTGTGATTAATTGGTTGTCACGGAGTAGGGACTTTTTCTGGCCTGCAATATGAGCTGGAGAAAAGATGGTAAATTTATAAAGATGTGAAAACGTCATTTATTGATCTTATATATAGCAAATCCCCATCTATGATGAAATCATTACAAAGCATTTTTAAATACAAGCTAGAACAGTGGAAAGGTTTATAAATGTTTGTGTCCTACATTTTGAATCTGACAATTCTCCTGTGTAGTAAATGCTTCGTCTTCAGCTTGTGTTGCTACTGGCAGGCAGTGCAAGTGTTCAGATGTGGGATCCTATGAGAGGTCTTCTAGTCTCTCAAGAAGTATCCCTGCTGGGCATAGTAGGATATCAGTCTTTTCTGATTTCTCTTTTGCACCTCCTGGCCTTGATCGCATTTTCTGTTTCATGTCCTCCTTTCCATGGTGTTCTGTCTGTTCAAGCCTGTGGGGCCAGTGTACCACGGGCTGAAACCTTCGAAACCAGGAGGGGGAAAATAAATGTTTTTACTGTATCAATTGATTAACTTGGGCATATCACAGTAACAGAAATCTTACTATCACAATGTGGGCCTAAATTAAGAGAAATTGAGACCTAACACAAATAGAAAAAGGATTTAATGTTCCATATATTGAACTGAAACATAAAAAAGCATTTTTTTTTTGAGTAAACCCTTCTGTGAGCCAATGTCACGCATTCACTGTGTGAACTCCCACTTCCAGTGATTTAGATAATCTTCTTAGGAGATTCTTAGGATAGTAGTGGATGGGAAATTGTGATTTTCTCCAGAATAATACCATCTGAAAAGGGACTTGGACATGTAGGGCTGTCCTGTCATGAATGTAGAATGTGGCGGAGGATCCACAGTTAGCGATGAACTCTACACTCTATGAGGATAGCTCAGTAGGAGATCTTAGTAGCTATACTAGTGGAGCATACTTCTATGATCCTAGGAATATTGGAAAGCTGATAAGGGAGGATTATGGGATTCAAATCTACGAAAACCTCTATTCTAATAGAGTACAAAGTCCAGTAAGAATTTTTTTGTTTTATGGTTCATGTAACATAACTAAGAAGCAATTAAGGGCATCAAAAGTGGGTTTCATTGGGGAAAACATGGAAGGACCAGAGACTTCAGGGAGCATCAGTCAGATAGCTCAGGGCATCAGATCCCTGCAGTGAATGAGTTTTGAGGAAACAAACAGGAGTGCTCATTTACATTAATCTAGACAAGTGCTAAGGGTTTTGGAGGAAGACATCCCATTCTGGTGGGATGAACTGTAAGCAGTAAGTGTGACACGGTATAAACTATTTTCCAACTATAAGTAAAAAATAGCTAGTAGATGTATCCTTGTGTGTGTGGAGTGTGTTGCATGGATCACCTTTGAAGAAATATAAATGTAATTCATCCCTATGCTCCTGGAGAGTGACAGACACAGGTAAGGCCTTTCTGCAAAGACTGGGTGTGATGGGCAAGTGGATGAGGTTGTAGCACACAATTTATGAAAGCTTTAGTGGGTTCTTTGTGGAGTGAAAGTAAACTGCAGCTCATAGGAAAATAAAATAAACACTGACAAGAACATATTAGCCAAATCCACAATATAAAGAGTTACCAATTATTCATGTAATGGACCAGTGAAATCAATAATACCTGGCATTGGATGCATGAGATTTAGTACACAGGACCATGTCCTTATTGTTTTCAAGGTTAAGAACTTGAAACATTTGGCTTTCATTAGAGAAACAGTGATGATTGTATCCCTACTATTAAATTAGATGATAGAGAATGAGTTTAAGCCTTGAAAAGCTTTTCTGTCACACTAGTAAATAGTAACTGCTTTACCTAGGGTTCCATGGAATCCCATTTATCAAACCATTTTATAAACCTTGACAATTTAAATTAATTTAATATACTAATAAGCATTGATTATTTAGATCTATTATTGAGTAATGAGTGTTATGGATATGAAATGTGAAACAATTAGATTCTGGAAGTGACATATCCTTATTTTTATCTCTATTTTATTATTTTCCTCATTAATAATGAAGATAATATAAAAATCTGGTAGGAACCTTGGTGTAACTATAATCTGAGTTCTGGTGTTAGATCCATGATGCTTTATCAATTAGTTCATTTTAGAAAACATTAAGATCAATTTGGAATCTATGCTATAGATACATAAAAGACAACCAGCACTGTTTATACATTTTAATTTAAATAATTAATTGCATTTTATATTTCCAGGTGTATAGAGAACTTTTATTAAGTTACATGTACATGCCTATATACATATATATGTATATATACATGTATACATATAGTATTATGCTTATTTTATAATTTATATAATTGCATATATTTTATGCATATTATCTATTTTCATTTTCTTGTATACTCTTACCTGCCTGATGCTCTGCTTCTGTTTTGATTGATAAAGTGCAGAGTGTAAAAATGGCTATAGCAAAAGGAGAGAAAAGCAGAGCAAGGCTCAGGGGCCAGCGCAAGGGCTCAGGTCCTCCCAAGCTCCCTCTATCTACCTTTGAGGGACTGGAATTTGCTGCTGAAGAGCCAGAGCAGCTTTTTCTTCAGAGGACACAGTTGAGCTGCTTTTCCTAAATCTCATTGCTTTTCTTCACTCTATTTTTTCAACAAAATCCCTCAGGATGAGGACCAGCGAGATACCTCAGCAGATTTAGTGCCTGATTTGACAAGCACAGGGATAGGATTTCATCCTCAGTCCTGTATGTGTCGCTGGCCCTGTCCTGGGGGTGTGCTGAATTAGCCACCGAGATCAGGTGTGGAGACACGCATCTATAATCCCAGTGCTGGGGAGACTGAAAACATTAAAAGTCTAAGCTGCATAGTGAAACTCTGTACTGAGTACATTAAAATGAAAAAAAAAATCACAATGGTTTATCTCTATTAATGTGCAAATTTTTAGTTTCTGTTTAGTCTTATAGACTATTGTTTTCCCTTGAGTTTCTATCAAATAACCTCCTTGTAGACCAATATGGGTCTCTGATTGTTATACCTCAGTTGACCTGGAGGAGTGGGTTTGGCATGAAAGAAAGCTGTAAGTGTCCTGGAAGAAAAGACGATTCATTAGCCTTTTGATCATAATGGCAAGCTTCAGCCTATCAGGGACAAATAGTTCCATTGGACTGGAGTTTTCTATTTGTCTAAGAGCTTGGAGGATTAGTCAAGAATATTACAATTAATGTTAATGGAACACGCATCTCTGACAACACAAAACAATAAAAGAGGATATCAATGAAGGACCATTTTGTAGTGAAAAAAATATATATCTTATGGACAAAATAGTCAGAATAGATGTATAATAGCTTCTTTCTCTTAGTTTAATGTAAGAAAAATTTGTACTAATGGTGTTTAGACAAGATATCATATCTGCATCTTGTACTCTAAATAACAGATACTAAGACAAGTTGAAATGTACTAATTATTGCAACTGTCCTACTAACCTGTTTCAAAACTATTTTATTGTTACCTTTTTCCTATGAAAATTAATAAAAATAATATTACAACTAAAAATTAATACACTGAGAATAAGGAAGATTTCTGAGCAAAACCATTTACAAAACTATACATATGTCTGGAAATTGACTAAAATTCCCATATAGTAGGATAAATTAAATGAAATACAGGAGATCAAATGAAGTATCGTTGATATTCACGTCTTTATTTCTAAACAATCAGGGAAACTTATAGGTTCATTAGAGGATAACTAACTATATGCTGAAGAAATGGGCTATGTGACCACATAGTATTTAATAAAATTTTCAAATTGCTAGTACTGGAGCCTGCACTAGGATGCTAGATTATTTATTACCTCTGCAGGCTTCTTAAAATCATTATTTAAAATGCTGCTACGTTGAAGAAAAGTTTCTGTTACCAATTACAGATTACGTCAGTCTCTAGAGTTCCACATTATTTCTTTTCAATATTTTGAAAAAGACATGATTCGTTTTTACTTGGTATAGAAGTCTGTATTCAATTTTTTATGGTTTTTACAGCAGAAAGCATTAGGATCTAGACAACTCTGTAATCAGTCAATTTTTCCCTGCAGTATAGTTAAAGAAATGTAAAACAGCAGCTGTTATGAGACATTCAAATGATATTTACAAATTTTAACATAAAGACATATGAAGAACTGAGCAATATTTACTGAACGATTTAATTCCACAAGGGGAGCGATATGAAATAGTTATATTTGAAAACACAAACAAACATTAATGAGTAGTCTACTAATATCATACAAGTTTTGACAATAACCTTTTTATTTTCTTAATTTTCAAATTTTCATTACCTGTTACTGAGTTAATTTTGAAATTCTCTTCTTGTGCTTATTTTATGCTATTCTCTTGCTTTTCTCCTTATACAATTTGTTGTGATTAATCTAATATTTCTTTTTTATGCGATATATTTTCACTTATTTCCTTCATGATATTTTGTATTATTCTTTTTCAATTCATTTTCAACATAAAATGTGAAGAATCTATCTTAAAACATCTTTCAGGATAACCAGTTTTCTATATTCATTATCTCGATTTTGTATTCACTACAGGTAATTCATACTCTTCACTGAAATTCAGTACTTGGTGTGTTTTTTAACAGATAATTTTCCTCATAAAGCAGCATCCCTAAAATTTTCCAATAGAACAACTTACTAGCTTACCTCTATGCAAGTAATATCTTCATTTAATTATAGAAACATAGAATTTCTGGCCTTCTGAAGTGCTAAATGATGGAGAATACATTACAATAATGCACTTTCTCAGATAAAAAAAAAACATAATGAAATTTATAACTTTCTGGTAATCATGAGAAACTATAGTATTAGACTTTGTTCCAGAAACTATCTTCTATATCTCTCTGTATTTGAGAAAGTAACTGCTATGAACTTTCTTTTAAATAATTGTGTAAGCTCAAAAATTGGATTGAGACTTTTGAAGCATGAAGAAAAGATTACAACAAATACATTTGTATAAGAAATCATTGCAAAATGTACTATTGCGCTCATATTTGATCTTTAAAAATGACTGACTAGTAATTGGACTATTTTACCTGTGAAGAATGAAGAGAAAGGTATCCATTTATAATTTTCATTTACGTGTTCTCCTTTATGCAAGGTGATAATGCTACTGTTTAACTGCTACATTTTTTTTTTAATTTTGGGGATAAAATTCACTGAAACAAATAGTACATGTGAGTAGAAGGTGTGCATCTCCAATTTTGACACATGACATTTTAAGTGAATAAAGGAATACATAAATTGATGGCATTTAAAAATGTATTGGATGATTAATAATCAGAGCCACATTTCAGTACGGATTTAAGAATTTCAATAATGTACTTAAATTATTGAAGTACATTAATGGTACTTCAAAAGAATATTGTAAATTAGAATAAATATGATATTTAGTTTCTAATTACATGTTTAAAGATTATTAGAATAACTATGAATTACAATTACCAAAATGCCTGGTAATCTTTTGGTAAAGAGTAGGTCTTATTGGAAAGCAACTGGAGAAATAGTTCAATAACGTTTTCTGTTTTATATTGCTTGGCACAGTGTAAGAAATAAATATCTAATAAATGTGAAATCCAAGATTAAGAATCAGATTCATCTGAGAAGTAACAGCATGACAAGCTTAAAAAATAATTTGGAAATTATATAATAAACTAAGTGAAGAAAACTTCAAAGAAAGACTGACCAATAGCTAACTATTCAGCCCTGTTCTTACAGTTCATTCTCCCATTCCCCAGAAGCAATGATAGTATCAGAGATTATTTCATATAACCTACAGTCCTTGCGTAGATT
>PVJA010051490.1:0-12816 GCA_004027025.1 Myocastor coypus | reverse complement strand
AACCCCAAATAACATCAACCCAATTAAAAACACGCCAAGACATATAATAGTCAAGATACCAGAAATCCAGCTGAAGAATAATATACTAAAAGCTGCTAGAGAAAAGAAACAGGTCACATTTAAAGGAAAACCCATCCGAATAACAGCAGATTTCTCTTCACAAACCATGAAAGCAAGAAGAGCATGGAGCAGAGTGCTTCAAGTCCTCCATAAAAACAATTTTCAGCTGAATTAGTCTGGCATACTTGCTACATTTGATGAGCCAGTAGTGACACGTTGTTATTATATTCACTCAAGTCCAAGCATGTATAGCTTGTGTGTTTTACACCATGGCACGTAACCACTGTTATGGTACCATGCAGAACAGTTTTGCTTTCCTAGACATTCCCTGTGATACATCTGTTCCTATATCTCTCCCCTCATCCTCAAGTCCTGGCAGCCATAAATCTTTTACTGCATGTTAGTCTTGCCTTTTTCAGTGTAGTGTCAGTACAGTTAGAACCACAGAGTACAGAGCCTTTCCACACTGGCTTCTTTGAAAGATTCCTTTATATTTTATATGGCAATGCACAACTACTGCGTAATATTCCATTGTGCAAATATACCATGGTTTATCCAACTGAAGGGCCTCTTGTTTTCTTCTAAGCTTTGTCATAAAACTGCTACGTACATTCAGGTGTAGGTTTTTATATAGATACAAGTTTTGAAATCATCCAACACAGCTGACAAATGGTTATACTCTTAGTGATTGGTGGTTTTTTCTAGTTGTTTAATGCCTGTGGCTATCAGTGGCTTCCCTGTGACTAAGAGATAATAGCATCCTATCTAGAGCAAAAGCTTGCATTAGAGGATGCTTTGAGATTGTGTCTCAATATGAGACTGGATATGGAAATTTCAAAATGCAAAGGATGTGAAGGGCAAGTGAGACTGGTTCCAACAGCTCACGTGGCCTGGGAAGGAGTGGTAGGGAGTCGCAGGACCACAGATTCCCAGACCACAGAAATTTAAAGTTTGATTCTTATTTTAAGCCTTGGCTGGATCAGAATTGCATTTCTGCGATTTCTTTGATTGTTGACCTGAGGGAGGCTCATGAGTTGTACTCACAGTATATTCCCAATCAGATCATGGCCTCCTCTATAAAGAGGCTGCAAAATAGGATCCAGAGTGATGCCTGGAATGGAGTGATAATTGCCCCATTGGTCTTATCCTGCCTGGCTGCAAGGCATTCTAGATGGCTTTCCAGGTAGGAGAGAGTGCAGTGAGCTCTCTCTGCCTGAAGGGAGTCTTTTGAGCAGAGGACGCTGTACTTAGGGCCCCACTGGCTTTTATGTTGTCTCTGTTGCTTTTCTTTCATTACGAGGACAAAATATCTGACACCCAAAATGAAGGAAGGAAAGGTTTATTTAGCTCACAGTTAGTGGAGGTTTCAGGCCATACTGGGCTGGCTCCAAGGCAGAGTGGTGTGTGGCAGAGAGCAGCAGTTCATGGCAGCGGAACAGCAACAAAGAGCACAACAAGGAGCATCAGCTGCAGCAGCCAGCAACCTCTCTGCCTTCCTTACGTTGCATGCAGACTACCTGCCCATAGTCCCCACATTGGATCATGGATTAATCACAAACTCCAGAAGCTGCCCCAGTGACTGCATGAGGCTTTTTGGGGCAAGTAGACACAAACCATAACCATGCTCTTTTTTTCTTTTTTGTCTTTTTGAGACAGGGTCTCACTATGCAGTTCTGGCTGGCCTTGAGCTCGCTTTTGTAGTCCAGGCTGGTCTCGAACTCACATCGATTCTCCTGTTTCAGCCTCCTGAGTGCTGGGATCACAGGCATGCGCCACCACGCCCGGCTTAACCATGCTCTTTTGTCTCTTGCAGATATCACAGTGATCTGTCCCTGGGAGGCATTCAGCCACCTGGAGTTGCACGAGCTTGCTCAGTTTGGGATTATCTAAGACACCAGAAGCTCTGCCACTCTCATTCGTTAGCATCTGTCCTACACTTGGCTACTCTGCCCTAGTTGTCTGCAGAATCTGGAAATTCACTAGCAGTTGTGGCCCTTTATGTTGCCATTTCTGATCAGTTACTATTGAATTGTCAGTGTCAGAATCACTCCTGCAGTGTGACTCTGCGTGGAATAGTAAATGAAACTCTGTATTTGTTGGGGCGTTTCAAGTTTTATCACCTTTTCCTACCAGCTGGTTAGAAGTCATCGATATTTCTGTCTTTTGTTTTAAGTTTCCTAAATTTATGTTTGTGAGACATTCATTAGAATTAGCAGTTGACCTCTAGGATCACACTTACGTCACATCCTTCCCCTTTTGTTGTAATAAAGGAGAAATTTACCTCAAATCTCATGAGATGGTATTAAGTGTGTTGAATATCTGACGCCCCTTTCTGAGAGCCAATGAAATGAAAAAGGCAAGACCACACCAGAGATGGCCCAGGATTACCTGAAAGAGAACACAGGATCGTGGCGGGAGACATAACTTTGCTTTGAAAACTGCAAGTCACATACTTTTCAGGTCTAGACTGTATTGAACTAGGTTATGATAAGGGTCCCACGTAGCTCTAAATTGTGTAGCTCTAGGTTGGTAGAAGACTGCAGACTCAAATTCAGAACCCTTGACCACATGAGCTTCCGTTTTGCGGCTCTGGTTCAGGAAAGTTCCGTTTCACAGCATCCTTCAATGAAATCATTTTGCCCAATAGCTGAAGGTGAGAGTGACGAAGTATTTGCACGGTCATTGACTGGCTTGGTGTCTGCCTACAATAAATCACTTTCAAGTGGTCCGTTGGAAAGTCATATGCTATCAGGCAAAGAATTTGATGCCCTGGATAGGTAGCTGCACCTTCTAAATAAAACAATGGCTTTGCTTCATCCCTGAAATTGTGTCCAATTCAATGTGCACATAGCTATCTTTCCCCAATGCTATCAAGGTAATTATGCAATTCCGATATTGCCTCTGCCTGGCTTGTACGCTTTGGTACTAACAGCATGAATTTCTTCATTTCCGTTTTGTAATCTGTGGTGAAAGAATGGAGTAAATTAACTGAAAAGAGGAGAAGTGCGATAGGAAAGTCACCTTGTAGTCCCGGCTCTAGCAGTAATTCACTCTGATTTTTGGGCAAAGACCTCATGCTTTTGGGTCTTCCAGCTTGTCTGAAAATTTGGTAATGAGAGGTTCAGAGGAGTCCTAAGTTCTACAACTTTGGGGTCGCTAGGAGTGGGAGTTTGGGCAAGAGACTCTCTCCTGCTGTAGGTACAGTGCTCATTATTTTGCACAAGTAATCAAATTGCCTTCTGGCCAGGAAACTAAGAGTGCAAAAGAAAAGAGCAAGATGTAAATGCAAAAGTGGAACTACGGCATGCAAAGAGGCACTGTGGCAATGTTGCTTCCCTCTTCAGGAGGGGCCCTCCCTGGCAGCCTGTGCACCTGTGTCCCCTCCTGCCACACACAGCTGTCCCTGCCCCAAGTGTCAGGCACTGCCTTTGATAGTCAGCCTTCCTGCTGTGCTTGTTCACCCCAAGGTGTCTTTTAGTTGAGTCTAGGCTCTCTTCCACTGGGTGACTCTGGTTCACATTTGATTATTTTGCAAAGTTGTTCTAAACTAGAAGCAATAATGTTGACAAAACAGAAGACCTCAAGAGGAAGGCGTCCAATGGTCAAGGCGAAGAAGGACTGAGAAACAAAGCTGCCTGAGGAACCATTGAAATAACTAATGACACAGCCTGGAGGAGAAACTGATAACTGCCTGTAAATATATGCAAAATTGTAACAATGAAGCAGGATGAAGCAGACCTATTGCATGTAGGATTTCAGCATTTGGTGGCAAGCTGGTGTAGATGTACTGCAAATTCCATGAAAACTCTAGAAGTTCATTATTTCCATTCCTAAAATCTAATTTTACCACTTATATTACTTCTAATAGAAAAGGAAATTCATTGATATATAAAAAGCACATAGGAAAGGTATTGGTCCAGTCATAAAGGGGTGCCAAATTCAAACAGGATAATGGAAGAAAAAAAATTTTTTTTAGTAAAAATGGCTATTCAGCTATTCAGATTCCAAGTTCGAGACCATCCCAGGCTAGAAAGTGAGCTCAAGGCCAGCCTGAACTGCAAAAACAAACAGACAAACAATCACATGAAAGGAGAAATAAGGCATTCACGTAACAGGGATTTATTCATAGGCATACATGGTAAGTAGAGAAAAATAACAGAAAGGTCACACAACTGAAATGAAGAGGAACCAAAGCAGCCTTCACCCTATGGCTTTTAGCTTGCACTCCGTGTGCCTTACGTCTAGCGCACAGAGTTTAACAAAGAGGGTACTTAAAAATTCTTAGGAAGAGTTCAGGGGATCTATAAAAGCCAGGATAGTAACCCTAGGTCTCAAAGAACCCTGAAAGCTCCTATCAAAGAAAGGGCCTGCTGACAGCGCTGTAGGACAGAGTGGAGGGGCGCAGTGTGCAGTGATTGCGTGGGCGGTCGGGAGCGGATTCTGTTGAACTCCCAAAATATCTGGTCGTTGGTTTCCTTTCCTCTACTTTCTTGTTGATGCCTCCCATTGGCTAGATCCAGCCGGAAGTCGCCCACTTCACTGACAGCAGCCATTAAAGTTCTTCTTTCACAGCAAACAGCAGGAGGAGAAGAGTAGGGCGTAGATCTGAGGGGCAAAGGATGATCTCCAGTGAGCGAAGAACCCAAGAGCAGATAGATACTCCTGTCAGTCAGTGAGTCACCAATGGGGCTGGGATGTGGCACGTATATGTCTGATTCTCCAAAGGTGATTATGATGTAAACACTGTAATAGAGAACGGGCAAGATACAACAAGAACAACTTAGGCAAAAGCAGACAATCGTAGAGGTGACTTTTTATAACACTTCAGGATTTTAAAAAATTTTTGAAGTCTTCTCATTCTTTCAGATAATAGGAACCCTGAGGCTCTTCTGTGAAAAGCACAAATGTTGGACCCCGCTCTAGGTTTCACGAACTGAAACCTCCAAGGGAGAGAACATGGAATCTATATTTTTAAATAAGGACTCCAGGTTATTCTGATATTTATGCCATTTTGAAGCTATTGATGTGGCCCATGCGTACAGTTTACACATTACGGATGAGCTAATTCTTTAAAAAATATTTTTTATTGGTGGACATTAATTTTATAAAATATTAGCTTTTGGTGTGGTATTTTCATACACTTGTGTAACCTTTTGATCCTATTCTTTTCCCGTTTCCCTGCCCTACACCTACATTTCCTCCTGCTCCTCTTGTCTAACGGTTGCCTCCCTGTCGCTCCCTACCCCCTCCTCTTCTTTCTCTTCCCCTCCTCACCCTCTTTCTCCCTCTCTTCCTCTTCTTAGATTTCACGTAAATATGGAAAATGTGCGACCCTCGTCTTTCAGAGTGTGGCTTGCGACTGTCTCCAGTTCCATCCAGTTTTTGGAAATGACCTAATTGGTTCTCTTTTATGTCCGAATAACACTCCCGTGTGTATACACCTATACTCCGCATTTTCCTTCCCTATGCCTCATTGAAGGGTGCACAGGCTGTTTCTGTACCTTGACTGTTGAGAACTTTTGCCCAGTAGACATGGATGGGCAATGCAGGATACTGACTTCAAGGACTAGCTAAGCCTTTCTTAGTGCCACTTAGCGATCAATTGAACCCATTCTTGCTCCCCAGCAGCACATGTATGTGTGATGATGGGGCTTAGTTCGCAATCCTAGGCTCCAACTCTGGCAGTTTTGTTGACAGATACAATAACTATGTCTCACTATTCCGTAGGAGCTCAGCTAAATGCTTCCTTAATTGCAGAGAGTCTTTGAGGGTTCACAACTGGGTATTGGTGTCAGCTGCACTTGCCTGAAAACAATCACCGCCTTCCACCCCTCATCACTGTGCATTGAACACCTTGATTAAAGTGGCCTTTGAGAACCATTTTCATTGAATCCTGTCTTCTAGATGGCAGTAATGATTAAGGACTCAGGACCTCGAGACTTTATTTTCATGAGTGGCTGCTGTAGTCCTGGAGGCCTTGGTTCCCAAGAGCCTTTGTACCATCATAATAAGAAGCGGCAGCTCTTCCAGAATCCAAAGCTCCCCGGTGTACTGTCCTCCCTTTACTCTATAATAAAAGTAATATATGAACATTAAAGGAAATTCAGTGGGTATTACAACAAGCTCCCACCACTAATACAACTACTGTTAGAATTGTGTTGTCTTTTCACTACTTTTCTGTATTATTTTTAAAAGTAGTTATGTCACTATAAATTTCATATTGCTTTTTACATTAAAAAATAAACAGGTATTAGCCTGAAGCAATTCCAAGAAGTGCAGAGCCAAATGCCGATTGTACTCGCCAAGAGATAGTCACTTACTGTTGTCTCCTTTAGCCGCCCTCCCTCTAACTGCAGGTCTTGCAGTCCTCAACTGCCTCCTCAAACTGGAGTAGGAGCGGCGAGGGAGGCAGAAAGCTTTCGGTGAGGGCAGTGCAAGCGGAGACTTGTCTCTCTCCTGTTCCCATGGTTGGGTGGACATGGACAGCGATGGCGCGCACTGTGCAGGCCTTGCTTCTCCTTGCAGACCTCAGCAGCACCTTGGTCAGGCAGCCAACAGCATTCTAAGAGGAAATGCTCCTCTGAGCATGCCACCCTCAGCAGATATGCAGAGAGCTCAAGTAGTTGCCGTTGTGCAGCTGACCTCTAGCATAAGAAAGGAAGAATTAATGTTATGATTACTGGTTTTTTAAAAATATATTTGGTCGTGCTGGGTCTCACTGCGCAGCTCAGACTTGTGGTGATTCTCCTGCTTTCAGCCTCCCCAGTGCTGGGATTACAGGTGTGCACCACCATGCCGGGACTCTGGCCAGCTCAGCCCTGGGGGCAGGGCTGGCACTACAGATGGTGCCGGGGATTGAACTGCAGTCCCTGTGCTTGCTAAGTAGGCACTTTAGTCTGCTGAGCTATCTTGTCAGCCCCAGAAAAATCAATCTTGGAGAGAATTTTCTCTCCATCTAAGGGAGTGAAGGAGCAGTATACATGGAAGAATAATCAAGAAAGCAAGTACTTCGCATTGAAGGAAACACCAGTTTTACAAGATCGAGTAACATAAAACCTAAGAGCATGAGAACTAAGTGAGTGTGACATCATATTGCCCTACAAAGAGAGACAAAAGAATGTATGCTGCCTAGAAGTCCACAGAGAAAGGCATATAGCAGCCACAAAAATTGTGTATGACTACAAACCACCAAAGTACGCTCTGTGGCTTTAAATTCGTGGCTTGCCCTTCCTTTCACTGAATGAGTGCAGAGTTGGTTAGGTGAAAGCTGGAGTGGAAAAGTAAGGCTCAAGAATTATCAACATCAGACCTATCCCCTTGTTCTGGCAAAAACTATAGGGATACCTGAGCTCTGCCTGGCTCTGCTGCCAAGTATCTGCTAGGCAACAAGCTGATTTTTTGGCCTGAAATATTTTAGAGTAAAGTAAGGAGCTTGAGCTAAATGATCTCCCAAATCGCTGTCAGCCTCAAATTCTAAAACAAACGAACAAAAAAATGCACCTGAATATATTTTAGACAGGAACAGATTGTTTGTTGTCTTTTGGCCAGAAATCTTAAGGCACAGGGTTGTAGCGTTCAGCTTTTTTCCAAAATGAGCAGTTAATTATGTAACTTTCGCATCTTTTCTGTGCCCAGGGGTAAAAATCAAATCATGTGCAATACTGCCACCTGCTGGAATGAATGAGAATTTCAGCCCTTGAACGACCCAACTTCTGTTAGACTTAAATCCTCGCAGTTCATTCGGCCTTGGTTCCAACGCATCGGTCAATTTAGTTTATTGCGCTGCTTAGTGTTGGGAAGAGAATCACTCACGGGCTAAACATTGAAAGGCACCAGAAAGTGACCATGGTGCGGGGTCAGTCTCACTTTCATTACATATACTATGTAGTGTTTTAAAGTTTTGATCACGTAGAATTTACATATTTCGAGTTAATAATTTCCATGACAAATGACACTATATCTTATAGCCGCTTATAGTTTTTATGTAGAAAAATCTGTAAACATTTATAGACTAATTGCGTACTCAACTAATAAGTTTTTAGATTACTTAAAATAATTTTTTATTTGATAATTTGAGGGTTTCTACATACACTGTTATATATTGAATTTTTTTCTTTTTCCATATTATCTAAATAGAAACTGAACTTAAAATAAAAAGCTTTCATTATTTATTTCCATAGCATTTTTGCAATATGCTATTGTGTTAGACATCGGTATTATTTAGTTGAAAGATATAATACGTGATTTTGAATATTGAGTCAAGCAATGTACTTCTATTGGGAAGAATAAGTTGTTTTTAAATTAAGTTGGAGAGCTAGGGAGATAGCTTGGTGGTCTAAGCACCTGCCTTGGAAAGCTCAAGGTCCCAAGTTCGATCTCTGGCACCATGTGCTATGCCTGTCCCGGGTCTCTGGGCACACAATTTCAGCCCCGAAACTATGCATGGTGGTTCTTGCCTGCTAATCCCCACACTGGGGAGGCTGAGACAGGAGGGTCACTGTGAGTCTGAACAGTGCAGCAAGACCCTGTATCAAAAAAAAGGTGGAATCTTTAAAAAGAAATAATTACAATCCTGTTACTTTATATGAGATAATCATCATACTGAGTGATGTCAAGATGGAAAAATGTGTAACACAGGCACAGAAAGTAATAACCAAAACAGGAAAACAGAAGTATAGCATCTACTTTGGTCACATTAATAAGTTTCAATTGGTCATTTTCAAGACTTATTATTTGTGAGCCTCATGATAAAGTATAAAACACTGATGCAGTCAATAGATGCGTGTTGAACAGATGAGCAAATGGTAGGACGACAGGACTGCAATGCTGGGGTGTCCGTGCACATCAGCAGAGACGGTGGATAATGTTAACTGAACTGAGGATAAAAGTCATGGTTACCTTGATCTGTCCAGTGAACGTGATTGGAAAGGTCTAAGATATCTTCTTGATAAGATTTCTCCATAAGCCAGATATGGACAGAGGGTAGCTTCACAAAGCAAGGCCCGTATATGACCTGTCCACAGCTAGCATCCATCAAGAAGCTGAAGGCTTTCTCTCTAAGATGAAGAAGACAAGGATGGCAGCGCTTAGCCTCTCCACCCAAAATTGTACAGAAAGTTCTAGAGGGGGCAGTTATGCAAGTAAAGGAAATAAAAGACATCTAAATTGGAAGAGAAGAAATGAAATTGTTAGGGTGTAGTATGAGTGCGTGGAGATAGAGCCTAAAGATTCCAACCAAAATGGTGAGAGGTAGTGAATAAATACAGCCAAGTTATAGGATACAAAAGCAACTTACAAAACTGAGTTTTGTTTCTATACAGGCACAATAAGCTGAAAACAAATGTAAAAGAACAAAGTCACTTAACAATAGACAAAAATTCAATATGGAGTAAGTTTATTCAAGGAGGTGAAAGATGTGTACAGTGAAACCTGGACAACGTTGGTGAAAGAAATGGAGCTGACATAAATAAACAGAAAGATAGTCCATGTTCATGGACTGGAAGAATTAATGTTGTTCAAGTATCTCTCCTACCCAAAGTGATCTCTAGATTAAATAAACCCATATCAAAATTCGAGTGACACATTTTGTTTTACAAAAGTAGAAAAAACAATTTTCAAATTCATAGGAAATCACAATTTTTCAGTGTTCTTCACAAACATTAGAAACCCCTCCAAAATTTAAAAAATATATTTATAGGTATGGATATGTATGCCCACACATACCTTATATACATATGCAAATATAGGAATATATATATTTATGAATACATTTTATTTTATTTTTAAAAAATTGTCCAAGGTATTGATTTGCTTTTATTATTTTTATTATTATTGTTATTATTGTTATTATTAATTTTTTTTTTTTGCAGGACCAGATTTCGAACTCATGACCTTGTCAGGCAGGCCCTTGTGCCACAGAGCTATCTCCCTAGCCCTATGAATACATTTTAAAGAGAATAAAACAAATAAAATAACACAATTTCAAAACAGTGTGATAGGAAATTAATGTGAATATATACAAATACAGCACACATGTGTATGTGTGTATCTCAGATAAGGCAGGCAAGCATTGCTGTACAAACGAAAGAAAAAAATTACTATTTTTGACAGCTTTTTGTGCTTGTGATTTCATTGATCCCACTTAGTCCTGAGATGCTCTTGTTAAGTGCCAGAGACATGAAGAACGAAAGGAGGCACTATCCCTGCCCTCCTGGTGTTTACGCTCTGGTCGGGGAGAACGATGAGAATGACATGTGGAAATCTATAATACCACCCATGTCAGGGCTGTAATTATTTGTGGTATAAGAGATTATTACTGTGCATAATAAAAATAATGAGCTACAATGACAAGGACAGGTGCCCCCGAGGAAATGACAACGGAAGTGCTATCTGAAGGAAAAGTAACATCATCTAAGTGACAGGGTAGGGAAAGCACAGTACACGGAAAGTCTAAGAATGAGCCTGAGTTTAAAGACCTGCGAGGAGGCGGAGGGAATGTTATCAGGTTTGGGGCTGGTAGCATTGAGGCTTCCAGGTTCTCTCCATCTGGAACAGAATTGAAGGAGACAAACGTGAATGGCGACAAAGTGTCACATTTATTTGAGGTAAGAAAAATTTAAAGTGAAGAATAAGAGAAGAAGTGGCTCTGTATGGTGAGCTTGAGGCTTGTAAAGATTTTTTTTTTTTTTTGTGGGACCGGCGTTAGAACTCATGACCTTGCACTTGCCAGGCAGGCTCTTGTGCCACGGAGCGATATCTTCCCGGCCCCTGAGGTGTGCAAAGAGAGAAAAACAAAAAATCAAAGCAAAATAAGAGACACACTCTATAGCAGGAGGGTGCAGCACCACGCAGGGGCAGGACAGAGAGCTCTTCATGGCGCCCGTCCTTGTATTGTTTCTGCTCATTGTGAGAACCTGTGAGAAGCCCACGTGGGAACCCTGAGAGTTGAATGGTGCTCATGTCCTGGGATCCGTCTGGCTGTGCTCACTCCCCGGAACAGCTTTGACACACTGTGACCTCCTGTCCCAGGAACACATTGCAGGATGAGAGGGGGACGCTGGCAGAGACCAAGCAGGCCACATGGGCCATGAAGACCTTGGCCTCCACGTATGCATTCTGAGAGAGCGCCGCAGAAAGTCGAGGAAGCCGACACGTGGATGGTGGCAGAGCGTGCATTTATACATGAGACTCCCTAGTGTCCCGGGTCTTGAGACTCAGGGAAGAGGCGCCACAGTCCAAGACTTCACTGTTAAAATCTGGTAAACTATGAAGAGAATACAGGGAAGAGCTGGGGCTATGGCTTCAGGGGAGACCCCAGAGCAGGGCCCCCAACAGCTGCGTCTTCGGCAGGTGCTGTCTCTCCAAGAGCCAGAGCAAGAGCAATGGACTGTGACAGTGGACATTGTGGTGGTCAGTTGCGTAATCAACTTGGCCGACAGCCCATCACGCTTGTCTATTCTAGCACTGGTGAGCTGTTGGTGTGCAGATATTTTGTGGATGTGCTTAACATCTCTAGTTATGCTGCATAATTATTTAAAAATCTTTAAAAAAATTATTTGGTATAGGGTCTCCCTATGCAGCTCAGACATGTAGTGATCCTCCTGTCTCAGCTTCCTCAGTGCTGGGATTACAGGTGCGCACTGTAACACCTGCTTTTGTTGACCAGCATGGCATATCCGGTATTCCTGGCACAGCATGCAGTACCAGGGATGGAACCTGGGTCCTTGCACTTGCCAGGCAGGTGACTAGACTGCCACACTATCTCTTCAGCTCTGTTCTGCTTTAACTGAGGAAGATAGTCGCTGAGCATCATGTGGGCTTGTTCTGTCGCAGGAGAGGCTTTCAGGGCAGCTGAGGTACCTGGAAGAATCCACCTGCCGCCTGCAACATTTGCTCCTGTCCATGTCGTGTCTGTCTCTCCCGAGAGTCTGCCTCTCAGGTTTTAGACTTGCCCAGCAGCTTAATGATGCATCGGGCCCTCATGGGGTGTCTGTATATGACCGTATGTTCATCCTGCTTCTCTGGTAGAACCTTGAATGGTACAGAAATGAAGGTAAGAGATCTGATGGTCCACGCAGCTCCCGGAAACCTCGGAAGCAGCGAGAGCGTGCGGGGGCAGGCAGAGGACGGGATTTACTACAGGAATGGAGGTCCAAATCAGAGAAGTATGACTGCGTGGCTTTGGGGAGGGGAGTGAAGTGGAATTCTAGGCACTGAACTCACAGCTTTGCGCTGAGCTATGTCCCTGGCTCCGTCCCTCGTTTACTTATTTTGAGACAGGATCTCCCTATGGCTTTGAATAATCAGGCTAGGCTCAAACTAGTGACCTTCTCGCCTCAGCCTCGTGAGTACTGAGATTATAGGCTTGAAACCGCTTTTTCTTTCTACCCCAATGGGACCATTATTTTGAAATACATTATCATGGAAACCGTTCTGGACTCCAGGCTGTGGTAGTGGGTTTCACAGTACAGGAAATTTAGGCAAATGCTTGGTAGTTGGAGGTCAGCTGGTGAACCGGCTCTCTGTGTGTTACTTATGGATTCACTGAACATTTCCTGAAAATATTTCTCTTAGTTCCTTATGCAGTGCAGTGTCTACCAGCAAGATTAGAGGAATTAAAAAGCAAGAACCAGCATCCTTGATTTGGACTTAGGCTGCCATCTTGTGGATAATTAGCTTCATAAGCTTGGGCCTTAACATGAGAAGATATGAAAGTGTTTGTCAAAGGAGGGTTTTCTTCAGTAGTCAGAATGAGAT
>PVJA010051489.1:0-13564 GCA_004027025.1 Myocastor coypus | reverse complement strand
CTTTCCATACAATGTGATATAGGCAGTTACACAATTTTGACACAGATATTTGGAAATTCAAGGAAATACAAAACTGTAGCCTGTCAAGAATATGGTTTTTGGCCCAGCCTCTTATTTTCAAGAACTATTCTTGAGAGAATGACAGTAACTGAGTTTACACCAGGAGCAGTACATATCAAAAAGACAAGAGTGACATGTAAACATAATTTTAGCATTACATTGTGCTATAATCAATATGCTGAACCTTTTGAAGGTTCTTGAGACCAATGTCTGATTCTGGATGAGAGAGCCTTATACTCATCGGTGTGTTAGTCCTCTGATGGGTTGAGCGCTGACTGCGACACTGGAGTTGGAGCGCCACCTGAAGAGTTGTGGTCTTGTCCCTGTTCCTGCCGGCTTCCGGCTTGCCATGGGCTGGGCAGCCCCACCTCCCCCCTCCTCCCACCTTCCCATCATGCTTCTTGCCTTGGGCCCAGCGAACTTCGTCCTATATCTGCTAAGTATCTCTAGGCAAAACAAACCTCTCTTTTAAGTCGTGGGTGTTGGGTTTTTGCCCCAGCTACAGAGTTAACTAACACATCCTGGAACCATCACTGCAACCCAGAGGTAGAAATCTGTAGCCAGTTCGCTGCCCTACATCACTAATTCCTTCCTCTTGAGCTCTCTGAAGCCAGGTCATCCTGCTCCAGATTGCTGCTTTCTGCCCTACACCATGTCACTGGCCTGAACTCTATAAAACAGGAAGTGGAATGACAAAGACACTGAGCGACTTTCTTGTAGTTACATGGGCTGTGCAGGGCTAGAGCTTGGACTCATGCATTCAAAGCCCTCTGTACCTCAGCAGATCTCTTCTTAGCCCATCTAAGTCCTAGCCATCTTCCAAGGTCAGCAACACTCTTGTTTGGGTGGTGTTGCAGTCAGGGTTTGCAAGGGAAGATAAATACAGACACATAGGGCCAGCGAGATGGTTCAGGGGTCTAAAGCTCCTGCTTAGGAAAGCTTAGGCAACTGCAGGGACCGTGGTTCGATCCCTAGTATCACATGCTGCACCAGCCCCACCTCCAGGCCAGGCAGAGCTGGCCATAAAAAAAAAAAAAATACAGACACATGATTTATAGGATTATTTTATAATAGTCACCCTAAGAGTTAAATACAAAAGACTGCAGCTAACCTGTCCACATAATATAAACCAAAGAATCTATCAGAGGACCAGATGTCCCATAGCAATGTGTTGCATGAGTCCAGCTGAAAGCCTAGGGCTCATGGCAATATTCTTGCTGATCTCCTCTGACTAGAAATTTCTTGCCTTGTCTGTTTCTTTGGTAGGACACTTGGCAGTAACTTCTGCATCTCTAATATTCTCTGGTTTTGTAAACTTTTTTTTTTTTTTTTGAGCTCAGGGACTACATTTTTTTTTACCGGTTTATCCTCTGCTGACTTTGAAAGCAGGGAGGGCCGTGTGCTCCCAGGCTCTGGAGTCAGACTCTCTGGATTGAATCCTGGCCCAGCTAATTGCTTGCTGTGTGATATGGAACTATGTAATCTCTGTCCAAGGGCCTTCCTGAAGGGTTGTTGAGAAAATTAAAGTCTATAATAACTTTCAAGTAGGTAGCACAGTTCCAGGTATGTATTAGTCATGCCACAGAGGTCAGTTATTTTAGGAGCTAAGTATTTGTCTTTCGTGGTGAGTAAACTGGTCCTCAAAGATTAAAATATAATTTTGTTTGAAGGGTGAAGTCAGAGACAGAAAATTTCCTTTCCACAGGAAGTACGACTAGAAAAACATCTAGTTGGAAGGAGGTGGATCGGTGGGTAGGAGCCGACTCACTTCCCCTTCCTCATATCCACCTTGCGACAGATTTGCAGTAAGGAGGGACACTCCAGGGTGCAGAGCCCTGAATGACTAACAGCTGAGCGCAGTGTCAAGGGCCCCGGCTGTCCACAGTGCTGCTGTTGTGAAGCCAGGCAGAAACAGCAGCTTTGTGGGGGCTTCTGCAGCAGGAACGCTGTTAGGATGAAAGGTGGGTCCACTTGGGCCCCGAATCTTGGTGTTCAGTCAAGACTCCTGGAGGTCAGTGATTGGATCAGTTTGAAAAAAAAAATTATTTTTTTTCTTAAATCTTTGACTGGGGACCCGGCAGGATGGCTCAGTGGTCTAAAGCGCCTGCTTAGGAAAGCTTAGGCGGCTTCAGGGACCGCAGTTTGATCCCCGGCACCACATGCTACGCCAGCCCTGCCCTCAGGGCAGGCTGAGCTGGCTGTAAAATAAATAAACAAACAAACAAAAGTTCTGAAACAAGAAAAAAATATTAAAAAAAATCTTTGAGTGGAAATATAAAAGTTGAGCAGATGATTTTTGTGAAGATCCAAGAAATAAACGTGCAGCTCTGGATACACATTCATATATATTTCCTCGCCAAACAACTCCTGGCACAGCATGTGGTGCTGGGGATTGAACGGCAGTCTCTACCATTAACTAAGCTTGCCTAAGCAGGCGCTTTAGACCACTGAACCATCTCACTGGCCTCCTTCAAATGATTTTAAAGGGCAAAATCTTGTCTTTTCTTTTACTTTCATGCATAAGCATGAAATACTCTCTCCACCCCCCGTGGGACTCTTTTGATACACACGAGGCTCGTTGTTGTCTTTATATGCACCACCTTGAAAAGACATTCTTCTCCGAGTACTTTCAGGAGGTTTGAGGCAGTGTTGGGGGGCAGGGTTTACACACAGATCATCTTCGCTGCAGTCCTCTGGGCTTTGCAGTTCTGTGGGCCACACAAGGGACTTGACTGAGCACCAGAGCCAAGCGCAGGAAAACTGGGATCTGAAGCAAGCAAATCACTGCCTGAGCTCTGGGAAGTTAAGGAGCGCTGAGGAGCCGTGGGAGAGGGCAGCACGGACGCTGCAGATAAAAGGAACGGGCAGGATTAGTGGGGAGAGTGCTAGTCCCTGCTGCGCTCTGTTGGAACACCTGATCTCTGTAGTTTGGTGGTGTTGCAGTCAGGGTTTGTAAGGGAAAAAATATGGACACCTTATTTACAGGATTATCATATAATAGGTACTCAAAGAGTGAAATACGAAAGACTGTAGATATCTGTCCACATAGCAGAAACCCAAAGAATCCAGCGAAGGGCCTGGAGTCCCATGGCAATGCCCTGCGCAAGTCCAGCTGGAGGCCCAGAGCCCACGACGGTGGCTCATGCAAGTCTACACCAGGCATCTGTACTGAGAAGGCCCAAAGGGTCAGTGATGGAGGCCGGAGGGTCTGGGCCAGCAGGCCGAGGGATCTGCACGGGAGCCAAGAAGTGGTGCTCAGGGTAAGGACCAGAGCTCCCCTCAAGAGAACCTTAGCATCCTTAGTTAGCAACAGCAGGGTCCTGAGGTCCTCTAACGATAAGAGCAGCCAAGTTAATAGCATGGAAGCCTGCATGACCAGCTTCGCTGAATCAGCAGCATATGCTATCCTCCCCTCCAGTTCTTTCTTTCTTTCTTTTTTTTTTTTTTTTTTTTTTTTGCAGGACTGGGGTTCAAACTCATGACCTTGCACTTGCCAGGCAGGTACTTGTGCCACGGAGCTATCTCCCGGGCCCCACCTCCAGTTCCTTCTTTATGCTGTGGTAACAATACTCAGGTGGGTCTTCCACACTGTCTTGGCTATTTCTCTCTCATTGCTGAGACAAAATACCTGATGCCCAGAATTGAGGAAGGAAAGGTTTACTTAGCACACCATTTATGGAGGTTTTAGTTCTGCCTTGGCTGGCTCCAAGGCAGAGTGGCCATGGCCGAGGGCAATAGCTCACGGTGGTGGAAGACAGTGAAAGCTACAAGAACAGAAGGGAGGAGCGGCAGGAGCAGGCCTCTTTCCCTCCCTTACATTATGCTCGGTTCCCTACCCAGGGGTGGGTGTCGCACTGACATTCATAATCCCAGCATTGTACCACCAATTGATCCCTAGATCTAGAAGCCTTCCCCAGGACTGCATGAGGCTTTAGGGGCGGGACATCTGGCCACGAACCACAACAGACACCTAGCACCATGCTGATCCAGTTCAGCTGGGTGGGAAAGTGGACCACTATTTAATCCACCAGCGGTGGGGACAAAAAGAGGCAAAGCTCGGTACAATAGCAGTTGTGCTCTTACCACCAAGCCAAGAGCATGTTGGGTAAGGTAGGAGCATGAGGCAAAACCTTCCAGGCAAATGCAAAAGGTAACACTCTGGTATAAAGAACAGAGGAAGTAGCTGCTACTACAGCACTCCAGGAATTGTAGCACCTCCTCCGCATGCTCACGCTCTCACTTTCTCTCTCTTGTTTTAGTTTTCCATAGTTAAGTCTGAAGAAGGGCCTGGCAGGATGGCTCAGTGGTCTAAAGTGCCTGCTTGGGAAAGCTTAGGTGGCTGCAGGGACCTTGGTTTGATCCCCGGCACCACAGGCTGCACCAGTCCTGCCCTCAGGGCAGGCTGAGCCGGCCATAAAAATAAATAAACAAACAAATAAAAGTTCTGAAACAAGAAAAAAAAAATTTAAAAATTTAAGAAAAAGAAGTCTGAAGAAGTTCATGGCTCTCTCTGTTAGTATTGGTGCTCCTTCTCTGCTCCCTTGGGCCGCTGTGCTGTGATCATCTGTTACTGAGTCTGTATCCCCGGCTAGATCTTGAACACAGCATCGGCCAACTCAGAGCCTAGCAAGGCCTGGCATAGAGCAGGAGTCTGGCCGACCTTGCTGACTGAATGGCCGGGTCGCTAATGTTGCTGGAGGTCAGAGTCACAGAATGAATGGATCTGTGAGTCAGAGAGGGAGCATGAAGAGTGGGCTGAGTCGCTGTCGCAGGGAGCAACCACAGACAGTGCACAGGGTGAAAGATTACTCAGAGATGAGAGGCTTATTCCAGTCATTAAAAAGTTCCGAGAGGCTATTCTTTCTCTCTCTCTCTCTCTCTCTTTTTTTTTTTGTACCAGGAATTGAACTCAGGACCTTGTGCTTGTCAGGCAGGAGGAGAATATGTTCATCTATTGCATGAAACAGTCTACTAGCACAAAAGGATTAATCCAATCCCACCCCCCAGAAAAAACCCACCCTTTCTTAATCTTGGATGGAGGTTGGTAGATAAATGCCCAGCTCTTTCCTGCTGGTGGGGGATGCCTCTGACGTGTGTTCCTGTCATTTTCCTGCTCCCCTATCAGGGTTCCCTGGAGTCACTTCCCCACCAATTCGCATCCAAATCTTTATCTCAGGATCTTCTGAGAAACCTGTGCAAGGCTTGAGCCGGCCTGTGGACTTCCTTACAGGAGTGGAAGTAAATTGGTGTGGGACTGGAGAGATAGCTCAGCAGTCTAAAGCTCCTTAGTGAAGCACAGAGACTGAAGTTTGATCCCTGGCACCACACGCCTTGCCAGCTGTGCCAGCCCTGCCCCCAAGGTGGGCTAAGCCAGCCATAGAGTCCAGGTGGACATAGTGGCGTACGCCTGTAATTCCAGTGCTGGGGGGTTGAAAACAGGAGGATCACTATGAGTCTGTGCTCTATCGTGAGACCCTATAACAACCAAATACATTGAATAGAAAGAAACTAACTAACTAACTAATTAAGTAACTAACTAGCTTTGTGGCAGGGAAAAATAGCTCAGCAGCCTAAGTGCTTGCCTTGCAAGCAAAAGGTCCTGGGTTCAATCCTTATTTATTTATTTATTTATTTATTTATTTATTGTCTTTTTGAGACAGGGTCTCACTGTGCAGTTCAGGCTGGCCTTGAGCTCACTTTTGTAGCCCAGGCTGGTCTTGAACTCACACCAATCCTCCTGCCTCAGCCTTTGTGAGTGCTGGGATTACAGGTGTGCGCCACCATGCCCAGCTACAATCCTCATTTAAAAAGAAAGAATAGTAAGAAAGAAATAAAAGTAACTTACTAGAGGGCTGAGTGGTGTTGCTTTACACAAGATGCCTACCTTGAAGCATGCTGCAAACAGAACAGGCTTCATACCATCCTGGTGCAAGGAGGATACTGGGAATAGGTGGTGTCTTAGTTACTTTTCACTCGTTGCTGGGACAAATACCTGACACTCAAAATGAAGGAAGGAAAGGTTTATTTAGCTCACAGTTTGTGGAGGTTTCAGTCCATATTCAGCTGGCCCAAGGCTGAGTGGAACAGAGCAGAGAGCATCCAGTTCATGGCAGTGGGACAGCAACAAAATGGTGGCAAAGGCAGCCAATCAAAACAGGGCAGCAGAGAGCAACAGCTCTAGTCTATCTCTGTCTCTCTTTATATTACATTCAGGCTCTCTGCCTCAGTCTCCACCTTAGGTTACACCCATAATCCCAGAAGAACTGAGACCCATAATCCCACGGATCATGGATCAAGTTTCAAACTCTAGAAGTGCCTGCCCCCTGACTCATGAGGCTTTTGGGGGACAACTAGACATAAACCATAACAGGTGGTTTAAAAAAAAAAAGTCAAGAAAAAGGATGGGAGGGGAAAACCATGGTGCTTTGGCTAGAACAAGCTGTTAGGGCTACTTTTTGGAGGTGATTTGTAGGGCACCTGGCTAGTGATGAACGGTTAAGCTGCAAGACAGAAGTGCACAGGCTCCAAGAGGAATGAACAGCTAACGTGCAGGGCAAAAGGCACACTGGGTGGTGCAGGCCTGTAATCTCAGCACTCAGGAGGCTGAGGCAGGAGGATCATTTTGAGTTTGAAGCCAGCTTGGGCTACAAATTGAGCTCAAGGCCAGCCTGAACTGCATAGCGAAACCCTGTCTCAAAAAGACCAAAAAACCAAAACCAAAACAAAACAAAACAAAAAACAAAAGCACATAGGCTGTGTGAGGAATAAATATAAATGGTCAAAGAAGTTTAGATAAGTGAAGCATGTTATGCCTGGTCATCTGGTCATGGTCCTTTTTTTTTCCCAAGAACAGCTCCCTGGCCTTGAGACAGCTGCTGCTCCAGCTGCTTTTTTCTCTTACATCAATATTCTAAATAAATGCCAGAGAATTCTTGGCTTGGTGGCTTTTTCTTCTCTAGAGGGTATCCCCAAGGGCTGGGTGCTCTCTGTGTAGCATAGAGGAATGGCCTGTTCTCTAAAGTCCTGGGAGGTCAGAACCACAGAATGAATGGACCTATGACTCACAGAGCTAGCATGAAGAGTGAGCTGAGCCGCTGTCGCAGGCAGCAACCACAGACAGTGTATACGGTGAAAAAGATTACTCAGACATGTGAGGCTTGGTCCACTCGGCAGCAAGTGCTTACGCCGCTGAGCTATCTCCCCCTCTGCCAAGTGACTTTCATTCTTACAAGGAAGTCCACAGGCCAGCTTAAGTCTTGCACAGGTTTCTCAGAAGATCTTGAGAGGAAGATCTGAATGCGGATTGGTGGGGAAGTGACTCCAGGGAACCGCGATCAGGGAGCAGGAAAATGAGACAGGAACACACCTCAGAGGCAACCCGCATGAGCAGGAAAGAGTGGGCATTCATCTACCAACTTGCATCCAAGATTGAGAAAGGCTGTTTTGAGTGTCCAGGGGGGATTGGAGTAATCCTTTTGTGCTACTAGACTGCTTCATACAGTAGACGAACACATTCCTAAAGCTAGAGAAGACTCCCAGGTGATCTCTGAGGGGACTGGAGAGCAGCCCTGGCACTTATGTCAGGACTCTGCGCTCACTCCCCACCCAGGGAGGAGGGCACTGGGCGCCACTTACCAATCCCAGGCTCACGGTGCCACTTTGTAAGGGTCCCTAAGTCAGGAAGGAGGTTTTGCACAAACCCAGCTGTCAGATAGCTTCTAACTCTGGCAGGGGCTCAAGCAGACCCAGCTGGTTCATTCATGCCTCCACTGCTTGCGTTCTTAGGATTAGTCCAGGGAGACGGAGCACTTGCATAATAAATCCAGCAGTGTATGACTTCATTATCCATAGATAGGCAGCAACAGTCAGCAGAAGCCTACAATTTGTGGTAAGTTGGCTCTCCAAGGCCCAAGAAGGTGTCCAGGGTGGGTGAAGCCTTGTTTATGGTGCCAGAAGCTGCTAGACGCCAAGAGCACTCCACTTTAGGTTCTATACACCAGATGTCCCTGGAATACAGAGCTCAGGGACCGTAGGACATCCTGTTGTTGGGGGCCAAAAACAGAGCTCAGGTCTTGGGACATTTCTTTCCTCCCAGGATGCTGCATTCCTGTCTCACTGTCCCTCAGAGTCCCAAGCGCAAGGGGAAGAGCTGGTTGCTCAAAGCTGCTTAGGGATCTGTTCTGCACCTTATGCTACCTCTTCTTCACCTGGTGTCCCAAAGGTTTCAATTCTCTCCCTGCAGCTTGCCCGGCTTGGACTGAAATGTAAAGTTCTTAACTTAAGGGACTTGGCAATCATCCCAGTTAATCAGATCTCTCCTTGGCTTTCTTCCACAGCATCATGACAAGGGGCGAGTCAGCTTCTGCTCCCATACTGCTCATGTCCGAGAATTCACGGCTCTGCAAGGCAGCACACTTGGCTGCGGGAGTAACCGACGTGCCGACATCTCTTGCAGATTCCCAAGTAGTTATCTTGTAATTTCCTGCTTGGTTCTGCTCCCCTCCCCTTGTTGCAGCCCCACTGTTGTAGTACATGACCGTGGCCCTGCGCAAAGGATGAGTGATGACTTGGAGTCAACGTCCAATCCAAACTCTGGGAAGGCCCAGAAGGGTGGCCCTTGACTGAGACTTCTTGGTGTGAGAAAGTCTCATAAAAGACGGACCCAGACAGCCTCTGCAGTCTTTGTTGATAGAACCGGGAAGCAAGAATCAAAGAAAAAAGGCACCTGGGCAGGAACTCAAATAGGGCTCAGGGGACCACGAATGGGACAGTCAGGATGGCCTATTGGATGACTGACTTTGGGGCTAATTTAAATGATAAATGAGTATAGGAAAGAAAAAGCCAGAGCATTCACTCCTCAAGGCAATGCACTTTGAGCCTATTGTGACGTGTGGCCCAGTGGGCCATCTTGGTTTCTAACTGGATCTTAGCCTCTAGGAGGCTCCAAAAGCCCCTTACCTTTGCATAACCATTTCATACATACCTCTGGGCAACGCTCTCATACTCCACAAAATGACTGTTCTACTCCAGCCACAAAAGAAATATTGTATTGATTGATTGTGATGTTGGAATTGAACCTAAGACTTGGGCACTGAGCTATATCTTTTTTTTTATTTTTATTTTATTTTATTTTTTTTATAAAATTTTTTTTTTTGTCTTTTTGAGACAGGGTCTTGCTATGCAGTTGAGGCTGGTCCTGAGCTCACTTTTGTAGCCCAGGCTGGTCTCGAACTCGCACCAATCCTCCTGCCTCAGCCTCCCGAGTGCTGGGGTTACAGGCGTGCGCCACCACGCCTGGCTCTGAGCTATATCTTAAGCCCTTTATTTTTAATTTTTTTATTTTGGGACAGGGTCTCATTAAGTCATTAAATTGCCCACACTGGGAACAAATGTGTGATCCACCTGCCTTAGCCTCCCAGAGTGCTAGGGTTACAGGTGTGAGCAGTACTTTATTATTTACTTTAGAAAGTGTTTTCTATTTATAAATTAATTTCAAAATAAAGTTCTTTTCCCATCACACACACACACACAAATTAACTGGGATGTCTTCACTATGGCTTTCCTTGTCTGGCTCACACCGTCCACTGCCCCTGTCATTCTTAGGAGGACACGGTCTTTAGACCAGTGGTTCTCAACTCAGAGCACATTTGCTTCTAAACATCCTCTAGCATTATCTAGAGACATTTTTGGTTATTGTAACCAGAGTGCTGCCGGCACCTGTTGGGACATGGCCAGGGATGCTGCCAAGAATCCTACAAGACACAGGGTGGCTCCCCTGTTGTCGTCATCGTCGTCGTCGTCATCGTCATCGTCATCGTCATCGTCGTCATCGTCATCGTCGTCGTCATCGTGGTAGTAGTGTTCCAAGTGCTGAGGCCTAGATACCTTTACCTGGACATGTCACTGTCTAGAATTCTACGGCTTATCTTACAAAGCACAATGTTGAGAATTTGATATGTGGCCCCTGTGAGGACAAGACCAAAAGGGACAGGTGAGCACAGGGTACAGGATGTCTGCTCACTTTGGCAACGGGATTCATTACAGTGCTGAACCATCTGCCTCATAACCCTCCCTCCTAACTGAGCTGTGGTCAGGGAAGAACTCCAAGACCTATGGAAGCAAACTGTTCTCAAGCCAATGATTAAGAAAGAAAAAGAGGGTTGGGAGATAGCTTTGTGGTCTAAGCGCCTGTGTGGCAAGCACAAGGGTCCAAGTTTGATCGCTGGTACCAAATGCTATGCCGGGCATGGTGGCACACACCTGTAATCCCAAGGCTGGGGAGGCTAAAACAGGAGGATGGGTCCAAGTAGCTTAGCAAGACCCTGGACCAACAAACTTTAAAACAAAAACCAAAGATATAAGAACATGAATGCCTCTTTAGGAGGAGGCAAATTTCCTTCTCAGCAATTTCACAATGCTTTAACCATAATACTGTAAACTGAATCAAATTCATTTCACTTTCTTTTACCCTAAAGACACAGTCATAGATCTTTTCAACCCAATTTGTCATCTGAAAATATGATTCATTGCTTTTTTTTTCTTTTTCTCCCAAGACACTCCTAAAAATATCAGGCAGGACTAATGACCCATTTCTTAACCCTTTGTGAGTAAGGATAAATTAGCCAGCTATGACATGACTTAATTGTACTTTGCATTTATTCATTTGATCCAAGGAAACATTCCAGTGCAGACAGTTTCCCTGCTAAGTCCTACCAAAGAATTTAATTCTTATCTTATCCAAACATTCTAGAAAACTAGTCGGGCATGGAAATGGAGGCATCTTATAAACTAGTACAATCCTGAAATTCAGTGGTAGCACATAAAAATTATAGGACATCAATAAGCATGGTACAAAATTCCTAAAAGTTATCACACTACTTTCTTTGAATTTTTATGAAGCAAGTGTGTTTGCTCATTGCAGGAATGGAGGACGAGTTAACAACAGAAGATCTATTAATGTACTCTTCACCTACATGAAGAAACGGAAAGGACACGGGAGATGGAATTCAAGGAAACACTTTTTACGAGTATTTTTGTTCATGTATTGGTTGCTTTTACTATTTTAACAAATAACCACAAGGGGCTGGGAATATAGCTTAGTGGCATAAGTGCCTACCTGGCAAGCTCAAGGTTCTGAGTTCAATCTCTGATACCAAAAAAAAAAAAAAAAAAAAAAAAAAAAAAAAAAAAAAAAAAAAAAAAAAAAAAAAAAAAAAAAAAAAAAAAAAAAAAAAAAAAAAAAAAAAAGAAAAAGAAAAAATGGAGATAGTTCAGGGGCCCCAGTGCCTGCCTGCCAAGTGCAAGGTCCTGAGTTCGATCCCTGGTTGGGGGAGGGGGGAGTCATAAACTTCTGATGATATCAAATAAGCATCTATTTTTCATACATCTTCAGGTGAGCTGGGGATCTGTTATTTTATTTATTTATTTATTTATTTATTTATTTATTTATTTATTTAGTCTTTTTGAGACAGGGTCTCACTATGCAGTTGAGGCTGGCCTTGAGCTCACTTTTGTAGCCCAGGCTGGTCTTGAACTTGCACTGATTCTCCTGCCTCAGCCTCCTGAGTGCTGGGATTACAGGTGTGAGCCACCACGCCCGCCTTTATTTTTTTTAATTAATTAATTAATTTATTTTTTTGGATCTGTTATTTTAGACCTGGCTCCCCTGGGCAGCTCACCTTTAAGCTTCACTTGTGTGTGTCAGTTGGGTGAATACAGTCAGGTGGGTGTCACTGTTCCTCAACCAGCTGGCCAGCTGCAAGCTGCCTCAGAGTCCTAGAGGCTGCACGTAGAAACAGAGCAAACCCTGGTTTCTCATGGCCTTACTGAGTGGCTTCAACCACTGCTCTCATGATTTCTGCTATCATTTCCTAGTCTCTGAGCAATCCCTTTGTGGTAGTTGATATGTTGTGTCAACTTGAGGAAACTTGGCTGGATGGGCTCTGCCAGTTCTGGGTTGTGGGGACCCCCATCCTGCAGGATGCAGAGGGCCTGCCCTGAGATGTGATTGGTCCCACCCTGGGGTGTGATTGGTCCACCCCAGGGCCAGATGGGCTACCAGTGACTCAGCACAAAAAGTATATGAAGAGGAGCTGAGGAAGACTTTGTGCACTTCCTTGGAGAAGTTCTAGTCTTTGGAGGGGCTTGATCTTCCCAGCAGAGCCTCTTCCGAGGAGCTTGGCTCTTCACAGTGGAAGCACTGGCGCAGAATTTGAAGACAGAGGCGTGGCTTGCTGGACGCCTTAGCTGCTGCCCCTCCTCTGTTCTTCATTGTTTTCTGCCGTTGAGAACTGCTGTCATTTGCCTTGGAGCCAGCGGAGTATGAACTGAAACCTCCACAAACTGCTAGCTAAATAAACCTTTCCTTCCTTTCCTTCATTTTGAGTGTCAGATATTTGTCCCAGCAACGAGTAAAAAGTAACTAAGACACCCTTCTTCCCTTTTATGAGGCCAAAGCAGTCTGGTCAGGGTTGAAAATGCTAGCAAAGGCGAGGTAGACCTCAGGTGTTCCCAGAATTCCCTTCAGGAGCACATTTTAGGTTTCTGTGATACTGGGGTTTAAACCTGGGCCTTCACACTGAGCTGCTTCAACCATTGCTGTCGTAATTTCTGCTTTCGCTCTATTCATCCGAAGCAATGTGCATGGTTCAGCTCAAAGCCAAGGAAAGGGGAAGAGTAGTCTGCTTAGTATGGTATGGGTATAGGTGGATAAAGGATGGGCAAATAGCATAACTGTACATCTGCTTCTGGGGTAGGTAACAGATGGCCATCAATTCTTTTTAACTTTTTGTAGCACAAGATGGAATCATCTATTTCTCAGTTCTTGGAACTGGCCTAGTCATGTTCTCACTGGTAGAATGAGGCGAAAAACAGTATCATTAATTTTATTTCTCTTTGTGGTCCTAGAGGTTGAACTTGGGACCTTGCACTTGCCCAGCAGGTGCTTATGCATTGGGCTATCTCCCCGGTGCCAGTATCAGCAATCTCAAAGCCTGGCATATAGGGGGTTATTGCAAGCTTGAGCCCAGTCTGTGCCAGGTGAGACCCTGTTTCGAAATTTTCAAAGTCAAGGTTGGGGCTGTAGCTTAGTGCAGAGGGCACATGGGTTCAATTTACAGAGTTGAACAAATACAAAACAAAAAACGGTTTTACAGCAAGGACTCAAGGGACCTGCAGCTTCCATTCATTTTCCTGCAGTTCCACTTAACCCTGGCTCTCCATTTGTGGCCCAGATAATTCTTTGTGGCTGGGACCTGTCCTGTGCACCACAGAATGCTCACCCGTGTCCTGGCTTCCACATCTGGATGCCCCATGCGAGTCTCATCCACCTCCATTCTCCCAAAGGGAAAAGTTTATTAGGTTCACACACGAAGTATGTTTTTGGAATCCTTCCTGGCAGGAGCTGTTCTTCCTGAACACATTTCATCTTTTGTCCTCTTGCAAGAAAGGATTTAAAGAGTATTACAAAGGACAAGCACTAGAGAATTTCATAATAAAGATGAGA
>PVJA010051488.1:0-12813 GCA_004027025.1 Myocastor coypus | reverse complement strand
CCCCAAAGCCTCATGGAGTCATTGGGCGGGGACTTCTAGAGTTTGAGACTTGATCCATGATCCCTGGGATTATGGGTTTTAGTACTGATGGGATTATGGGTGGAAGTACTTCTGGGATTATGGGTGTAGCCTAGGGCGGGAGCTAAGACGGAGAGCCTGAATGTAATATAAAGAGAGACAGAGAGACAGACTGGAGCTCTAGCTGTTGCTGTTGCTCTGCTGCCGTGTTGGTTGGCTACCTCTGCCGCCATTTTGTTGCTGTTCTGCCGCCATGAACTGGATGCTCTCCGCCCTGCTCCACTCAGCCTTGGGCCAGCCGAATATGGACTGAAACCTCTACGAACTGTGAGCTAAATAAACCTTTCCTTCCTTCATTTTGAGTGTCCGGTATTTGTCTCGGCAACGATTTAAAAGTAACTAAAACACACTCATACTGCAGTGGGCACACAGAGCCTTCTGTCTCCACGTGAGCCAGACACTGGACAACAGTTTTTCTTTTCTCTAAACCTAAGCTCAGTTTTCAGGTTTAATTGCAGTGTAGACACTTTGCGATAAATAAGTGGGTTCTGAGTCACAGTTTGGGCACTCACATCTCTAAAAACCTCACCATCACTGCATCGGGCCTTTGCCACGTGTCAGAGGTACAGTGAAATATTGGTACATCATATAATCTCACTTAATCTTCACAAAAGCCTACCTTGAACAGAAGTCCAGGGAATGATAGAGGTGATCCCAATAGGTTCCATACTGTATGTTTCTGTTTGTCTAGAATTTTATTTTTATTTTTATGTTTTTTTTTTGTTTTTTTTTTTTTTTTGAGACGGTCTCAGTATGCAGTTCAGGCTGGCCTTGAGCTCACTTTTGTAGCCCAGGCTCATCTGGAACTCACATCCATTCCCCTGCCTCAGCCTCCCAAGTGCTGGGATTACAGGCATGCAGCACCATGCCCAGCTTTGTCTAGAATTCTTGAAGTGAAGAGACTATGAAAAAATATAAATGATTGGGGCCGGGTGCAATGGCTCAGTGGTCTAAAACGCCTGCTTGGGAAAGCTTGGGCGGCTTCAGGGACCGCGGTTGGATCCTCGGCACCACATGCTGCACCAGTCCTGCCCTCGGAGCGGGCTGAGCCAGCCATAAAGATGAGTGAATAACCAAACAGAGGTTCTGAAACAAGAATAAATAAATAAATAAATAAATAAATAAATAAATAAATGAATGAATGAATAAAATTCTTTAAAAAATTTATAAGAAAAAAATATAAACGATTACTGATTGTCATGGGCTGTGGGGAAGGGGAGGAGAGAACCGGACTGGATATAAAACAATGGTGCCCTGAGTGATCTTTCTGGTGATGGAAATGTTTGGGTCTTGACTGATCAATTCCAATACAGAGATTGTGATATTATACTATAGTTTTATGAGATGTTACACTGGGGAAATTGGGTAAAGGGTGTTTCTTCCTTACAATCATGTGTACATCTATGATTTATTTCAAATTTAAAATTCTAGGTGAAAATCTACGTAAGGAGACTGAAGTCTGGAATGAACGATTATCAGAGCCAGTATTCAAACCTAGGTAAGAGATTGTCCATCTGAGTGGCTCGGGTGTGCGTTAGCATACCTGTGCTTCTGTCCCTTGTTTCCAAAGTGACAAACGCATTCGCTGTGCACATGCAGTAAGCGCAGGTTAGAGTTGGAGGCACCTGCCAGCTCTGCGCGCAGCACTCCCACGGAACTTGTTTCTGTGAGGTTAAACCGTTTGATAATACCTCCCACAAGCAAAGCCAGCCTGTCACGAACTGGGTCTGTGTACTGTAGACAAACTGGGTAATTGGACTCTCCGCCTCCTCCTGCAAAACAAACACTCGCAAACGCCCGCCCCCTCACCGGGAAGGAGTCTGGTCCCGTCATCTGGGTCCCTGGCTCCAGCGCCCGACGCAGAGGTGAGCGTCCCTGCCGCCCGCCCCTGCCCTGCCCAGCCTGAGGCCCGCCCGCCCCGCCGGCCTTCCAGCCCTGGGCTCCCCGCGAAGGTGTGGCGGTGCCGGGGGAGGCCTTGCTGGGTAAGGCTCCCGCCTCCTCTGGCCCGCGCCTCGGCTTCTCCTTTCTGTTGCTCATTTGTTCTCCTCATCTGCATGTGTGACAGCGGCTTGGGGACAGGGGAAGGACGGAGCGCGCACGCCCCCGCTCCTCGCGCAGCGGGGTTGGGGATCCGGGCGCCCGGGGACTGCGCGATGCGCGCCCCGCCTCTCGGGCCTGGCAATGTAAGTGGCGGGGATCACGGGCGCCCAGATGGGGGGCAGCAAGGCGTTCGTTCTGTCCTTTGCCGGGAGACAGTCTAGCGCCGGGAGCCCCCGGAAGCCCCCCACTCGGTCGGGCGTTTCCGGGCGGGGAGGGGGTTGGGGAACGGCGATGCAGAACAGGGTGGCGCCGCGGGGTGGCGCCCTCCGCCTTCGCGTCTCCAGTTAAAGTTGGCGAGGGACAGCGGAGTCCGCTGTGCGCCCCTCACACGCGAGGGCGCGAGGTCCCGGCCGCCCTAATCCGCCTGGGTCCTCTTGCAGGGCCACTCGTGGACGCCGCCGGACCGCTGAGACTTGAGGGACAGTGAGGCGGTGACTGGCGTCGGGCGGGAGCCGGCGCCCCCAAAAGAGATGGAAGCGACAGGGGATCCTGAGGCCGGCTCAGAGTAGCCCACGAGCCCCGAGGCTTGAACTTCGCTTGGTGCTGCGGGCGGACAAGGTCGCCTGGGATACCATGGAGGTGCCTAACGTCAAGGACTTCCAGTGGAAGCGTCTGGCGCCTTTGCCCAGCCGCCGGGTCTACTGCTCCCTGCTGGAGACCGGGGGACAGGTCTATGCTATAGGGGGATGCGATGACAATGGAGTCCCCATGGACTGCTTCGAGGTCTACTCCCTTGAAGCCGACCAGTGGACCGCCCTGCCCCCCATGCCCACAGCCCGGGCTGGGGTGGCTGTCACAGCCCTGGGGAAGAGGATTATGGTTATTGGGGGTGTGGGCACTGATCAGCTGCCTCTGAAGGTCGTGGAGATGTACAATATCGATGAGGGCAAGTGGAAGAAAAGAAGCACGCTGCGCGAGGCTGCCATGGGCATTTCTGTCACGGCCAAAGGTAGGAGGACCAGGGCTTCGGGTGGGCAGAGAAAGGGGAGTAGGGTAGATGAAGAAACGGAAATCGGTACTGCCGGCAGGGCCTGTGAGCACACTTGATCCCATCTGACCCTAGAAACTTTGTTTTCCAAATGGGGAAACTGAGGCTCAGCAAATGAAGTGGCTAGGAATTGCACCTGAGAGCAGAAGTCCATTTCAGGGGTTTCCCTCTGCACAGGCTGGAGAGACCATTGCCAGAGGGCACTGCCAGGGCATGGGCTACAGGGTTGGGTACCATGCAGACCCCAGCATCAACTGAATGACCACACCCCTGGGCACCCTAGATCCTTTCAAACCTTCCCACAGAGGCTATCACCTCCACACACTATCTGGGGTCTCCATGGTGTTCAATACCTCCTCACACCATCACAAAGCCCTGCTGAGGAGGTTTGGGTTTAAGGCCCTTCTTCCCTCTCCCATTCTCCTCCCTCTCACAGTCTCCCAGGTGGACACCAGAATGTTCCGGAGTGTTGTGATTCTGCAGCACCTAGCTCCTGCACTAAGTTCCTAGAACTGACTGCAGTTCTGAGGTGCTCATGCCCCTTTCTCAGAGCCTCTCATTTCATTCCTCCTCCTCCTCTTCCTTCTCGTCCTCCTCCTCTTCCTCTTCTTCCTCCTCTTCCTGCTCCTCCTCCTTCTCCTTCTCTTTCTCCTTCTCCTCCTTCTCCTCTTTTTCCTCCCTCCCCTCCTTCCCCTCCTTCCTTCTCCTTCTCCTTTGCCTTCTTCAGTACCAAGGATTGAGCCCAAGGCCTTTGCACTGAGCTACGTTCCCAGACCTTCTATAAAGTATATTTTAAAACAGGGTATCTTGCTAAGTCACTAAATTGCTCAGGCTGGACTCAGACTAGTGATCCTCCTCCCTCAGCTATCCAGACAAATGGGATCACAGCTATTTTCATAGGAGGTAGGCTATATAGTACAGCCCAGAGCATAAAGGGAGTCCAGAAGCTCTTCTGCAAATGCAAAGGTTTTATAGGAAATGTACCATGGGTGTTATGGGACCACCCCCTGACACACACACACTCACACACACACACACACACACACACACACACACACACTTTGCCTACTTTCCAGGTGGTACAGGTTGCATGGATTGTGACTTACGCCTCTTACCATCGCCTGCTTATCTTCCACTCTTGCTACGCCATCCCTGCTACCTGTCAAGCCTATGGTAGATCAGAAACCAGTCTTTATCACCAGCTCTGCTCCAATAAAGAGGAAAACAGGCACCTTTGGCCCTGCCTTGAGAAGCCAGGGTCCAGTCAATGAAGGTGACTAAAAAGGAGCTTTATCCCAGAGTTTCCTAGGAGCAGGTGGCTAGTGGCAGTTTCTGTGATCCCTCAGAAAGAAGGTTGGGAGGCCTGACCACCTGCAGGGAACAGAAGAGAGAGAGCCCTCGATTGCAGGTTCCAATGAGTTATCCTGAAAGCTTAAGACTACACAATCTGTACCACTTGTGCTTCATCCTCTTTGACCCTCATAACCTCTCTGGTGAGATGAGTGCTATTTGAATCCTCATTTTAGAGTGAAGCAACATAAAACCCAAGAAGGTTAAGTCACTGGTCCAAGGTCACACAACTAGTAAGTGACTGATCATGCCTGTGCTCCTAACTATGGGAATAAATGGGTTCAGCAGTTAATAAACATTCACATGCATGGGTACCAGCCACTGAACAAGATTCTGGAACCACATATTGATAGATTCTCAAAGACCTATAACCTAGTGGGAGAAACAGACAAGGATGATTTCAGTAACAGATGGCCAGCGGGGTGATAGAGATGCCATCATTCAGCTGGTGCTGAGATGGTCCTTGGCCCAGGCTTGAAATTCAGGGACACCCAGGAGGTGAGTGTGAAAGGGTGAGTTAGAATTGAGATAAGCAGAAAGGTATGGTAGTATCAGTGGATGGGAGTATTTCCAGAATAAAATGCTCTGGGTAACGGGATGGGAGGGGGAGCTTGTGTTAAGTGAGTCATTGATTATCAGGCCCCAAGTCCCAGCCTTATGCTAGGGCTGGATTTTTATTTTATTTTCAGTAAGATTATAAAGTAAAAGGAATAATATTTACCCAGAGACAGGTCCCTGAGAAAGAGAGGGCCCTGCAGAGGGCTGGGGCATGGTGCCAGGTGCTTATCTATCCTCTGTTGTGCAGTGTGCATTATGGAGGTCCCAGAAAAGCCTCCCCTACAGCCAAGAGCAGTGACGGAGGGGCAGGATTTATAGGAGCGGCTGGATTCTCACTTCTCATTTAGTGTGAGTGCCTCCTGGACCCGAAAGCTTCCTAATCTGTGCAGGAAGATGATGGTCCCTATACAGGTGGTAGAAAAAGAGAGCCAGAGGTAGACCATTGTTCCACAAAGCCAGGGACAGTGGGGTTGATCTGTGTCTAAAGATTCCTGTTTTTTCTAGCGAATTCCATCTGGGAATTCCTGGGGAACAGGTCACCACTAGAAAGCATCATCAAAAGGATACTTCTGGCTGCCCAGGAAAGAAATAGTGGAGTGGACAAAACTGTAAAGGATGTTCCAGACCTAGTCTAGACCACAATCTCCCTCTGTGCAGGGCTTAGTGTTTTGGACTTAGCCAAGGGCTGGATTCTAAAGAAAGTCCTTTTGGTTCCAGGAAGACCAGGCTATGCCACAGTAACTGAATGGTGCCATCAAACTGGGCTTGGCCATAATAGTGGGTGCTGGTGGTTCTTTCTCCTGGCGCCAGCCCCTGAGCCAGGAGTTCATGTGACCTTTCTCTTAGATTACCGAGTATATGCAGCAGGAGGGATGGGCTTGGACCTCCGCCCACACAACCACCTCCAGCACTATGACATGCTCAAGGACATGTGGGTATCACTAGCCCCCATGCCAACCCCAAGATATGCTGCCACCTCCTTCCTCCGAGGCTCCAAGATCTACGTGCTGGGTAAGGAAGAGTTGCCTGTTGTACACATTTCCCACTCCTTCCATCCCGTGGGTGGCTTCCCTTTGCAAGCAGTGCCTTTGAGCTGAGCATCTCCTTGACATGGGGGATGGTTACACTGGCCCAGCCCTCAGGGGGCCTGTGTGAATGGGTAACAGAAGAAGGGGAAATCCAGCCACTGTGCTCAGGGACTCCTCTTCCGCTCTCTTCCACCCTGCTGTGGCCTCCAGGAGGGCGCCAGTCTAAGTATGCAGTCAATGCCTTTGAAGTCTTCGACATCGAGACTCGCTCCTGGACCAAGTTTCCCAACATCCCCTGTAAGCGGGCCTTCTCCAGCTTTGTGACCCTGGACAACCACTTGTACAGTTTGGGAGGCCTACGACAGGGCCGGCTCTACAGGCAGCCCAAGTTCCTGCGAACAATGGATATGTTTGACATGGAACAGGGTAAGCTGGGGGCCACCCTCTGCCCTGTGTTTGCAGGGCTTCCCCAGGGAAGTGCTGGCTGCTTGCCTGCCTTCAGGTTGACCCCTGCTTCCCTCTATCCCATCCCTGTTCCCAAGGACACTTATCCAGCTGGGGAAACCTCTTCAAAATCTGAACAGCTGTCTTCCTTGCAGATACTTATACAGTCAAGTCATTTCTATCTGTGTAGGGTTATCTTTCATGGGTTAGTTACTTTCATCAAAGCTTTTTCTATGTATTATTTTCTTACAATATCTGTTCAGGACCAAATGAGGAAGTAATTTTTCTTTACTGGTGGAGAAACAGAGGGATGTCCATTCCCAAATTCATTGTCTCTATCAGCTTCCTCTGAAGCTCAGAGCCAGGGAGGGAATTCATGGTGGTAATTTCCATGTTTTAAGCGGCAAGAAGCACCGGATGGGTGCGGGTGGTGGAGGAGGTCATTGTAAACAGCAGGGGGCGCTGTGCACACCTAAAAAGTAAATGGAAGGTGTAGCTGCCTAGGGTGAGAGCCATTTAGGGTTTGTCTATGTTTGGTAGGGATGGTTAACCCCTAATTCTCCCTCTCTGTGACCTGTAGGGGGATGGCTGAAGATGGAACGTTCGTTCTTCCTCAAGAAGCGGCGGGCAGACTTTGTGGCTGGCTCTCTGAGTGGACGGGTCATAGTAGCGGGGGGTCTTGGTAAGGACGGAACTTCTAGGCTGGGATGTTTGTGCTCGGTGGATCCCTGGCCCTTTGCATAAGCAGCAGAATACCCTGACTTCTTGTATGTCTCTTGCCTACTTCTTTCTTCCAAATACTGTAATTTTAAACCCATTCTTCCTTGTATAAGGACTTTGCTTCTCCACTTAGGGATCCCAGATGAGATCTTTCTGTCCTCTTGCACTGGGGAAACTGAAGCTCAGAGAGAATAAGGGACATACTGATAGCCATGTAACCCAGGTTTGCAGAGCACAAATCTGTGGAATGGCTGGAAGAGTCTTTGTCCTCTTCTGACCCATCTCTATTCCTTAGATACCCAACTCTATCTTGGGACAAGAATGCATGTAATCAAATACATGCTTCTAACAGATTTAAGATTTAATATATTACCCCTCTCAGAAGTTGCTGGTATTTTGAAGGCAGGACTGTAATGAGGGAAACCCAATGTCATTAGGGCAGAGAGATGCAGGCATTAGGGCTTGAAGCACCTCAAATTTAATCCAAGTGTGGACATAGCCCTGCATTACTTGTGGATGAAAAGACCATGGAAGCTGGACCACATGATAACTTTTGTAGAGAAAAGCAGAGGGGATATAGCAGTGCTCTAAAAAGTTCTGATAAAAACCAGGGGTGAGAGGTGAATGCTTATTTTTAGGAAAATGAAAAGATAGGGAGAAGATTGGAGGAACAAATTTTGCTGCCTGAAGAGAGCCCCCAGCCCAGGACAGGGAAGAGGGGGCTGCATCTGAGCCAAAGACACTGCAGCAGCTGCTCGGTGTGTGCTTGTGTGTCCATGAGAGAAGAAGGTGGGAATTGGTAGCTGGATTGGTAAGGTCTGACTCTGTTGTCGCTCTTAGGGAACCAGCCTACAGTCTTGGAGACGGCCGAAGCCTTCCACCCAGGGAAAAACAAATGGGAAATCCTCCCAGCCATGCCCACACCCCGCTGTGCCTGCTCCAGCATCGTCATAAAGAACTGTCTCCTGGCCGTGGGGGGCGTCAACCAGGGTCTGAGTGATGCGGTGGAAGCTCTGTGTGTCTCCGACTCTTAGCTGTCTAGGGCCCACACCTTGAATCTAAGCTGTATCACTACTCTTGACATGAGGAATGATCTTGACAGAGCAGTTGAGGCTACTTTTCAGGCTGCCCAATACCAAAGGAGAGACCACTGTTGTCCTTTCCCTAGCTCTGAACTAGATTGAGGGCCACTTGGGATTAAAAATGGAGCGCAGTAGGGAGGGCACATTCTGACTGTCTAGTTTCTTCTTTGGACTACATTCCTCCTCCATCTAGTGGTCAACTGTGGACCTGCTGTGGACCTCACCTGTTAAACAAGCAATGGAACATGAAACCAGAGGCAGCTGCGTACAGGAGGAAATCAGGGTTTCACCTGGCCAGGCCAGGCCAGGCCAGGCCAACAGCCTCAGCAGGAAGGACCTTTCCTCTTGGGGTTCTTGCTAGACATTGCTGATGGGGAAGGAGCAGACTCTGAGCCCTGTGTCTATTCCCCACCTCTCTCTTCCGTTTTGCCCTTTGCTACCCCCTTTGCACCAGAGGCCCTGCCCTTCTGTCCCCAGCGGTCGCCAGAGTGGTCTTATGTGAAACCTTCCACTGTACACTGTGGCATTGAAATCTACACAGGATAGATTAATTGCACTCTGGTTAATAACAGCAGCACAATAATTAAACTCTATATTCCTGTCTTTTCTGCTGCTTCTACAGGGGTGGGTGGAAAGGCATCCTGATGAGGAGAGGGGACCCTAAGTAACAATCCCTCTGATATTTTCAAGCTATTTAAATAGGGCCATCTATCTTCGCTGTTCCCTTCAAAGAACCCCATCTTCCCATAGTTACCACCAGCTGCCCCACTCCTGAAAAAACAGCAAATTTCCCTTGTATTTGTACCAAGACTCCATGTCTATGTTTGGCTAAGTTGTATTCATTCAGTCTGTATCAAGTTCCTCCTCTTGTCTGGCCTTACTTTATTCAGCAAAAAGCTTTTTTTCCCCCTCTCATCCAAAGTAGAGAAGGAACTGCTCCCTGGCTCTTTAAAAAGGCAAAAAAGTCTCTCAGGGATATCCCTCATTTTAGCTTGTATGGCATCTTTGTGGTTCCAGTTACTTTTAAAAACTGCCCAAGCTGGGCATGGTGGTACATGCCTGTAGTCCCAGCACTTGGGAGGCTGAGGCAGAAGGATCAGTGTGAATTTGAAGTCAGCCTGGGCTACAAAAGTGAGCTCAAGGCCAGCCTGACCTGCATAGTGAGACCTTGTCTCAAAAAGACAAAAAGAAAAATAAATAAAAACAAAAACTGTGCCCAGCTGGGAGTGGGACTCATGGTAGAGCACTTGCCTAGCACATATGTTATGCAGTCCTGGGCTCCATCCCCAGCCCTGAAACCAAAGCCATGCTAGCACTGGGAATGCAAAGATAAATAAAATGCTTGCCCTGAGAGCTGTGAAGCATCCAGGCAGCATCCCCTGTGGAGATGGAACAGGAGAGGATCGCCTGCTTATACCTGAGGGCTCACAGGGAGCTTCCTGAACGGGGCGTGACACCCTCAACTGGATCTTCAAGGTTTAGTGGAACCTTTAGTCTTAAAGGGATGGGGACTTTTATTTGCCCTTTCCTTGGGACCTGAACTTTTTTCTTCTCTGGGTCCCAGAAGAGGCAGACACCTGCTGGCCCACCTTTCCTTCGCTGCACACAAGGCTCCCTGTGCTGCTGGTGCCCCCTAGTGAGCAGACTACAGAGAAGCCGCCTGCAATGTCTTTTATCTCCTCTTACTTCCTCTGCATTTGTACAAAAATGAGCTAGAGGAGCTGCAGACACTGAGAGAGATGGCACAGCCCCCTGGAGGAAGCTGCCACAGGGATGGTCCATGGTACAGTCATCCTGTTTGCCTTCCATTTTTGTCCTGCCCCTCCAGTCTTCTCCAGCTCCCTACCCAAGAAAGGTATTTACAATACAAACTGGTATCTACAACCTTTGCAAGAGGAGTCCAAGCCCTCTGGGCGGCATCTCTCAAGTACACAAAATCGCCTTGTAACCATGGATGGGGTTGAAGTGTTAAAATAGCTGGAACTGTAGGGATACAGCCAACTCTAAAAGGTTAAACTAGGCATGGTGGCATGCACATAATCGTAGCACTTGGGGAGACGGAGGCAGGACTGCAAGTTCAATATGGGCAACTTAAGACTGTGTCTCACAAAAAAGGGGAGCAAAGCTGGAGCTGCAGCTCAATGTCTAGGCTCTTCAGTCAATTCTAGTAACTGCTAAATAATTACTTGAAGGAGAGATTGAGTTAGCCACTCGGGTGGAGCTGGTGTCTGCTGAGGAAATTCATGTAGAACTTCAGGGTGTGCTGAGGCAAGAAGGTTGTACTGAGTCTCAGTGTTAACCCCCATATCTGGTAGCTGATAGCACTGTGGAGGCAACACAGGATCTGAACTGTCTTTTGACCACACAAACTCACACGCAGACACTGTGGGGAGGCCCCTCATCTTTCTTACCTTCATTTTCCAGTTTACCAGATAACAGCAATGATGATGCCATGTCATGAGGTGGCAAAGCACTTGCTTCAATCCTCAGATCAACTGAGGATTTTGTAGATGTGAAACTAGGGACTGGAGAGGTTCTATGACTTCTCTAGGGTCCCCCACTAGTAAGTGACTAAGCCAGGTCAATCCCAAAGCTCATGAGCACCAAGCCATGTTGCCTCAAGTGAACAAGCACTGGGAAAGAAAAGATCACGTACCGTGGTTCGACCTGAGAAGCTAGAAGTCCAACCTGGGAGGACAGAGACTGTTTCATGAGGAAGCAAGGCGAGAATTATCCAGGCAAGATTGGGAATGGCTGGCTGGTATGAGAAAAGCATCAAATATTCCTAAATTTAGATCCCTAGGAAAGAAAGTTTCTTTGAAATATTTTTTTAATCTATTGGCTTTTCCAAACAATTGTTTACAGTGGGCATCTGTTATGTGCTTGGTGTGATACTCGATTTAGGACCCTGTCTTTCCAGAGTTACCACCTTGACAGTGAGGATGCAGACCCTCTGAGTCACTTTGTGCTGAGTGTCTTCCTTGGCTAGTGCAACAAAGAGACCCACCCTGGGTGGCTGAGCAAGCTGAGACAGACTGAGCAGTTGGGGCTGGCTCTTGAATGATATGACTTGAACGGCTCTTTGAAAGAGACCAGCCAACCTGAGATTGATCGCAGGCTTTGAAGAAAGAACAGGTTCTCATTATGATTCTCACATGCTAACTGACTTTGAGAACACTGCTTAACCTCTGTTAAGTCTCAGGTTTCCTATCTGTGAAATGGGCTAGGTGAGGCCACTTGTCACAAGGGTAAGAGCTACCTCCTTTGTAAAATGATCTACTCTGTTAGGTAAGCAGCACGTTATTAGTTTTATTGTTGTTGAAGGAGATGTAGAGATGTTCTCAAGGCCACTGAGGAAAAAGGTTTGGCTTATGGGCAGGGGGACCCAGCCTGTGGAGAATGCAGGGGAAGCAGGACTGCAAATGAGCAAGGCTGTACCGAGATTGAAGAAGATATCAGAAAACAATAGGTAGGAAAGACCAATACACTGAGTATGGCCATAATTCCCCAACTGCTATACAGATTTAATGCAATTCTGATCAAAATTCCAACAGCACATTTCACAGAATTAGAGGAAACAATCCTGGAGTTCATTTGGAGCCAGAAGAGACCTAGAACAGCAAAGGCAGTTCTGGGCAACAAAGGTGAGGCAGGGGGCATCACAAGCCCTCACTTAAAGTTACACTATAAAACTATCTAGATAAAAACAAATTGGCACTGGCAAAGAAAAACAAACCCAAGCTGAGGCTCAGTGGAACAGATCAGAAGATGCAGAAACAACTCCAGACATATTCAACAGACCCCTACTCCCCCAGCCACCCTGTTACTGGCGATCAAACCTGGGACCTTGTGCTTGCCAGGCAGGCGCTTATATCACTAAGCTATATCCCTGCCCAGCCCCCTTATCTTTGATGAAGGCACCAAACACATTCATTAGAAGAAAGCCTCTTTAATAAATGGTGCTGGAAAAGCTGTCTTTGCACATGCCAAAGATGAAAACTGGATTCATATTTTTCACCACACACTAAACTAAATTTGAAATGGATCAGGATCTAAATAATCAGATCTTTGAGAAAAAATAAATAAATAATCAAATCAGAAACATTAAATCTGCTGGAAGATAGGATAGATAAAATTCTTAAAGACATTGGTGTAAACAAAGATTTAATGGGGGTCGGGGAAATGGTCCTGTGGCACAGGAGCCTGCCTGGCAAGTGCAAGGTTGTGAGTTCAAACTCTGGTCCTGCAAAAAAAAAGCCAACACTTTGTGAATAAAACCCTAACTGCAAAGAATCAACAACTAGAATCTCATCTTATTAAAAAGCTTTACAGCCGGGCGTGGTGGTGCAGGCCTGTAATCCCAGCACTTGGGAGGCTGAGACACGAGGATCGGTGTGAGTTCGAGACCAGCCTGGGCTACAAAAGTGAGCTCAAGGCCAGCCTGAACTGCAGAGTGAGACCTTGT
>PVJA010051487.1:0-12814 GCA_004027025.1 Myocastor coypus | reverse complement strand
TGTGTGTGTGTGTGTGTGTGTGTGTGTGTGCGCGTGTGTCTGTGGTGGCTCAAGGGCTCTTGGGCAGATGAAGCTAAGACCACCATGTGAGGGTCACATCCACCACCTTTCTAGAAGCTTCCCTGATTCTGCCAAAGATGCCACTGTTCCCTAGGAGTGAGGAGGGTGTGGGGGAGGCGTGACTTGGGGCCTGCCTGTCCCCACTGCTGTGAGGCTAAATTGTCCCTACATCAGGCTGTACCATCTGCAGAGTCCCAGGGTGATGCAGGTGGCAGGCAGGTGCCTGACACATACGGCAGGGCTGACACCCCCATGCCCATAGCAGGGATTCTTCCAGCCTGGGTTAGGGAAGTGCAGGTAGGAGGTGGTGCCAGCTGGGGGTGCAGACTGTGGGGTCTGCTCCAAGCCCCTTCCCCATGGGGCTCCCTCCTGTGGAGCAGCATATTCAGGGCCTCCACCCACCTCGATGGCCAGCACTCCTATGGCCAGGGCTCCTGCCAGGTAGACGTAGGTTTCGAAGGCATTAAGGATCACCGTGTAGCAGCCCTGTGGAGAAAGACAGAAGTGAAGCCACGGCCAGGAGAGACTGGGCAGCAGGCGGCAGGAGGCCCACAAACACAGCTATCTGACAGCATTCATGAAAGTCCCTCCCCAGGGACATGCAAAACCAGAGCAGGCGAGAGAGGACCCAGTTTCTCTAAGATGCCAGGAGGACAGGGTTTTTCCTTTAGGGTTGGGATGAGTTTGCAGCTTGTAAGCAAAGCAGAGAAGTGTCAAAGCATCCCTGAGCTTGGAGGTGAGGTCAGGAGACCTTGCTCCCCTCAGACAAGGGGGTGTCCCCCCCACCTCCCACCCATGAAGAATGTCAGTGCATAGCTAGACTGTGTCTGCCCCCTGCCCTGACCTGCACTATCAAAAACTCTGGACACACTAAACTACTCAGCCCAGCCCTACCCTGCCCCAGGGCCCGACAGCCGAGGAGCATGCCCACACTCGGCCCCTGCCTGGGCACAGGAACCCAGCCTGGGCAGGTCTCACCCTGCCCTGCATCCGCACGGCCATGCAGGGCCACACCTGCTTGTTGATGAACACACTGTCGCCCAGCAGGCATCTCTCGGGGCTGAGCAGCATGCCGTCCCGGGCCTGCGGCTCCCTTCGGCAGCAGGCCTCAGGTACCACCTCACTGTCCAGAGTCAGCAGGTGAAACACTGATGCCAACTTGAAGTCTTCGGGCCCATTGACCCCACAGCAACCAAACTGGAGGAGGACAGGGAACAGGGCAGGGGCTGGAGCAAGGGTATCGTGAGAGGAGGGGCCAGGCAACTATTTGCCCTCCTATGTGGCTGCGAGACAGTCACTCAGCTTCTCTGAGCCTGCAGGACCCACATCTATTCTCATCCTCGTTGATAGTGGCTGACAGCAAAGAGGTCTCACCCTACAATGGTACTGGGACTGCCCGGCCATGGATGCCTGGGGTGTTGTAAGGTTCTGGGTTCAACTGGTCTGGGCTGAGACGGTGATAGCTGGAGTTGATTGCTGATGTCTGGCATGGGCAGAGAAATAGGAAGCCAACCCTGGGGGCAGAAGGGCACTCACTGTGATCATGACGGAGTTCCAGGTGGCAGAGAAGACATCTGTGTCGTTACTGCCCTGGTAGTGCTTGGTGAGCTCCTTGGTGAAGAACTCACGGGTGAGCTGGGAACATAAGGCAGATGCTGAGCCTGAAGCTGGGTGCCACCTGGTCTTGCCCTCAACTCATTTTCTGGGGCGCAGGTGAGAGGTTGCTAGGCTTCCTTCCCTTCCCCGGTTCTGTGGCCTCCCCTTGAAGTGACAAGGATGCCCTGGATGAAGGGCATGCTGGGGGATGAGCTCAGTCCCACAGTTCTTCTCAGAGGGATAAGGGTTGGAGGTGGCCCTTGCTCTGCTCCTCTCTACCCAGCAGCTCCTGCAGGCAGAAGCAGCAGATGCCCTGGATCCCTACCTGGAAGAAGCCTGACTTGGGCAGACAATTTTATTCCCTGCCACTCCTGGGAACATCACTATTCTCCCCACTGCAGGCCACTGCGTAGCCCACAGGGGCCACCTCCCTTCTCTATGCTACCCTAGGGCTTTCTCCCACTCCTGCTGTCATTCCTGTGATGTCCACTTGGGGGAACAGCTGGTGGCCCAAGGAGGACACTGGCCTGGGCCTCACTGCATGAGTGCTCTGCCCCAGTCCTACACTGTGCAGACACCAGGGTCAGGTGACAGCCTCACGGACCATCCTAAGACGGTACGATAACTGTCCCTGGGGCTTCACTGCACGGGGTATGGAAGAGGAGACTTCAGAGTGGGGCAGGGCTGTGCCAGCTGCCTCAGGAGCTGGAAATGTCCTAGCTGGGAGAGGCTCCCTGGGTTCTCCCTGGGCAGGAGGGCAACCTTCAGCTGGCACTGTCAGGGGCTTCCAGACCTGTGGGGCCACTGAGGTGGGGAGATGGCCTTGGCTGGCCACTAGTGAGTCCTTGGGAGGTAGAGGGATGGGAGAGCCAAGCCAGGACGTACGTTTTCCCTGAAGATGAAAGCCAGAATGGCTGCCGAGAGCTCTGCCAGGAAGATGATCAGGATGAACAGGAAGAACTGCAAAGACAAGGGCCAGCCTGTGAGCCAGGGCAGGGCCATGTACCCTTCCATCTGTCACCTGATAAACCAGACATTTCTCATGACAGATATTCCCAGGGAGCCTTCCTTGGAGTCAGCAAAGTTGAAACAAAACTATGAGACAATCGAACAGAGGACAGGCCTTTGCTAACGTGGCAGCACTTAAGAGAGGCCTCCGGTGCAGTGTGCAACCTGAGGAACGCCACTCGGCAGCCCTAGAAAGCGGCTGCTGGCGAAACCCATCTGGCTCCCTCCATGTGAATGTCTGGGCCGTGGGAATCTTGAGCTCTTGAGATGCCCGGGGCCATCTCTCCCTGCCCCTCTCTGCTTCTCGTGGAAAGGGAGCACAATAATCTTCAGCTGAAATAAAGGATCAAGACTGGAGGCCAGGCACGTGGCCATCAGAACCTGAACACTCAGGGATTTGGAGTTGGACACTCACCACAAGCACCCTGTGCTCCCCTCACTGAATTCACAAATTCCCCAAGCTGTCCAGGGTGGCTCTAGTCGGGCATCACATGCAGGGTGGTCTCTTCCAAGAAGACCCTGCCCACCTTTGCCTTCTGGCACCTCGATTTCCAGAGAGCTGGTGACATGCCAACCACTTCTGGTGTGAAGCATTTTGTGACCTCGACCCCTGGCTGTCTCCCACTGTGGTGCCCAGTGACATCCAAGACTCCAGCATTGAGGTTGTGACCCTACACACTGCCTGAGACAGAGTGGCTCCATCTTCAGGCTGTAGGCGACCAAGTCCAGGAGTGGGGTGGCTGCTGTGGTGTCTTCAGCTTTGCTGCATGAGGTTCCTGTTGGGGCTGCTGGCAGGAGCGTTCTGCCGTCACTCCTTGGCACTGGCAGTGTGCTGTCACCCAGCCACAATGTCACCAGCAGATGATCCTGATGCCCTTGAGGGGCTCCTTCACACACCTCTGCCTGGCTCACACCGCATACCGGGCACAGCCACCTCTCAGTGCCCTTTGGGCCACTGATGAGAACTTCAGGGTCTCTGCCTTGCAATGTGTCTCTTCTTGTCAGAAGCTGGCACTGCGTCCCCACCCTAAGAAGCCAGTCCCACTTTCACAGCGTCGGCTCAGCCGTATAAGAGCCGTGCATGCCTTTAGGAACCCGCATCCTGGACACAACATGGACAAAAAGGGATACAAAGTGATTGTAGACTCGGCAAATGGTGTTTTTAAAATGTCCAAAACCACAGAGACCCTGCTCAGACTGATGTGGGACACGCGGGCTGGGTCTGTCCAGGTCTGCGCCAGCTCCACCTGCAGCCGCAGCTCCTGCACTTATGGAAGGTAGGGTGATCTCAGGCTGGGGCATGGGGCAAATGCCTCTGCCTTCCTTCCTGGGCATCTGGCAAAGCCCAGCGGAGTATATAGCACAGCTTCTCCGGGCCCTGGGGCACGTGACCGCACAGGTACCACACTCCATTCTGTCACCCCAAGGTGCTTCCTCCCGTGAGCCTGGCTAGCTCTTGGGTTGGATGGCCTGGAAGGCTGTGCCCTCTGCCTCCCCTTCCGGTGGCAGTGATGGAGCCCCTGGCAGGGGGCCGGGTACTTCCATTTAGCTGGTGATGGATGGTCATCCGGTTCCATCTCCCGGACCTGTATCTCAAGCAGCTGCTCTTGCTCTCTGCCCTCTCCTGGCTGCTGGCATGTCCTCAGGCTGGTGAGGAGCAGTCTGAAATGGGTCTTCATCTGCAGCAATGAGCCTCAGCTGGCTGGGGTTCTAGATCGCAGCTAGGCCAGCGATGAGTGATGTCAGAGGCCGACGGTATCTCTCGCAGACTCCTGCTCAGTCCCAGTGCATGTGCGACCCATCGTGCGCAAGAAGCGCTCCTCGCTAGGGAGCATGTGCGATCCTCAAAATGCGTCTCCAGTTAGAAGATGTAAGTGAAGGGTCAGGAGGGATATGATCTTTGGACCAGCTGGTGTGGATATCATCTGGTGCACCAAGCCCTCCCAGCACCCTGGCAAGCAGCACCCGTCAGCTGCGTCCCATTTTACGCAGCTGCCTCCTCTGGGAGGAGCAGCGAGTCCCCTGGTTGGTACAACGCGACCATCACCTCAGCCCTGAACACAGCTTGGAGTTACCCAGGAAGCCATATGAGTATCCGGGTCTCGGTTTTCCTGCTCAGTCCATTCTGGGTCAAGGCCAGCACTCTGGTTTTCTATTTATCAGGTACACATGCGTGCTGGCTGCACAGGGAAGCAGGGTGCGCGTTATCTCATTGGATCCTGCACACAGCACTCACTGCAGCTGAGGAGCATGCGTGGCTGTCCTCGTTTCACACAGGAGAAATCTGAGGTTCAGAGTGGTTAAGGAACCAGACCCAGTGCTCACAGCCCTCGCCTTTATCCACACCACGGATATGTCCTTGTCCTTTCCATCCAGGGCGATTTGCCCAGCATGCCTATGGGGGCAGGTGCTGGGCGACATACGGGTGGTCTGGGGGCTTTCTGGGGCCCAGGCTGCCCAGCATTAGGGCTCCCCAGGCCGTGTGCCTGTGTTCATGTGGCTTGCCACTTTACCTCTGGACACATTTGGGGAATTCTGCACACTATGCGGGACACTGCTTAGCAGGAAGTGGCTGTCTCGCCTGAGTGAGCATTCCGGGGCTTTCCCACCCATCTGTGAGCCGTGGCTGCTTCCAGCTCTAGTTTCTAATAAATATTTACCAAACTTATGCACTTCATGTACAATTCAGCTTGTCTATTTTTTAAATACATTCCTCTTTTCTGCTGTTTTCTTTTCCAACTTGGCATGCCTTTGTTGAAAAATATTTTTTTTAAATTAGGATCTTTAAATGAATTGACTAAAAAACCTCCTTGAGATACTCAGAAAAAGGAGGTGGTATGTGATCTCCACACCACGCAGCCCTGGTTGTGGGGCATGTGGGGGCTGGGAAACTATGCTTCCAGAAGGATGGAGCACCAGGTAACCTGGTCCTCAGTCAACTGTCCCTGGTCCTCCGGGTTCTCAGGCCTCCGGCAGATGGCAGGGGGCGCTCAGGGAACCCACGGCCACTGTCCTGGGCATCTAAAAGCCACTGTCCGTTCCAGAGCAGCATAGCCTCCCAGCTCCAGGAGAACCCCTGATAGTCCTGGGGTGAGACTCCAGACCTCCCAACCAGCTTCAGGCTGGGAGAGAGAAGTGGTTCCTTGGAGTTTTTAGGTCACAAACCTTCCTGAAGTCCTAAGAGCTTCAACATCCACTTTCTCAGAACTCTCCAATTGACACCAACACCCAACACATACATATGCACATAATACAGGCACATGAAACACACACATGCACGTGCCAAACACCTGCAGTACACATGTGCTGAGATATGCCACAAACACGAACACATGCGATACCACCTAGCATGCTTGTAACAGCACATACAGGCAGCTACATGCCATATGTTCTGCACACACACACACACACACACACACACACACACACACACACGCGCCCTGTCAGAACCTCTGCACAGGGAAACCTCGTACCCTCTGAGGGTATCTGAGGACAGGGCCCCTGCACAGGGCCAGATCTGGGAGACAGGTGACGCTGCCTCTGACCAGCACTTGGGATTCATGAGCTGGACCAGGGAGGGCAAGCAGGACAGAGAGGCAGAGACTCTTAGGAGAGGTACAAGGAAAGAGAAACGGAGACAGAGACCCTGTGCAGAGGCAGGGACAAGAGGATACAGGTCAAGGGACAAGAACACCCTGTCCAGGGCTGGGAAGATAGCTCAGTACAATAAGTGCTTGCCTGGTAAGCACAGGGTCCTGAGTTCAATCCCTAGTACCACAAAAAAGAGCAAGAGAAAGAAAGAAAAAGAACATCCTGTCCAGAGGGTGACTGTGCACATCCTCTCCTGCTCCTGGGCCTTGGTCTCCTCCCCAGCACTAAGCAGACAGCATCCCTTCCAGCTGGCAGGCTTGCAAGGAGCACTTAGTTGTGGATCTGAGAGGCAGCCGTGGCCGCCTGCTCCCAGCCAAGAGTACCGTGCTGGCTTCCTGTCTTGGCTTCAGCGCCGGCCCATTAACAATGAATGAGCCCCTGGGGCCGAGGTGTGGGGGCGGGGGAGGTCGGCCTCGTCCTGGGACCCATATTCCAGATCCTTTTTCAAGCCCCAGCCAAGACTTCCCCCAGTTTGGGCCGACGCGGAGAGACGCTTCCGCCAGGGGGCGCCAGCGCATCTCCTTTGTTTCCCTCCCAGGGAAAAGTTCTCAGGGAAAAGCTGAGATAAAAGCAGGCCCGACTGCCATCATTCACTTCACAGCTGATTTGGCTTCTGCTGGGATGCAGACCACTGCACAGGATTACTAGGTCGCTGCTGGTCACCGCGGGAAGGGGCAGCAGCTCAGCTGACCTGTCAGGTCTCTTTGGCCTTATCTCTGCCAACCCCCAATTCCAGGGAGCAGGGTGGGGTGCAACTCAGGTCCTCAGCCTCAAGCTTGCCTGACCCCCAGAGCGGGGTCTCCGGGGAGGAGAAGGTCACCAGATTCCTGGGGCATCTTCTGCACCCTCCTAATTGGAGTCCATGGACAGTTTGTTTAATGACCAAGAACCTGCAACGGTCACAGCGTCTCTCTCTTGGAACCGGTGTAAAGATTCTTCTACAGCCAGTGTCCCCACAGAATTCTATAGCTGAGGTTGGAAAGACATTGTGGTCAATGCCAGTGTTCTCAGCGGATCGCGATTGTGGAGCAGCCCCCTGAACTGTGGGCAGAGAGACCCTGTACAGCACAGGCCCAGGGAGCAGGGACCCAAAGGCAAGCAGTGAGGGCTGGGGACTGCCTGGCTCCTGAACAGGGCCACGAGGCTCAAACCTGTGAGTCCCAGAGCGTGGCTACAGAGCAGGCCTAGGAGGACACAGTGGAGTTAAAGCGTCTAGCAGGAGCGAGGAGGAGGGGGAGGAGGTGGGAAGGAGGATGCCAACAGCGGCTGCAGAAGCCAAGGTGGCTCCGAGGGGGCTGCAGGGCCTCCACGCAGGTCTCACCCTATGCCTGTGACACCTCTCTGGGGACTCAGGGTCAGTTGGGGGCCACTAGGGCCTGTGGACTACTGACTGCACAGCTCAATGACTTGATTTTATTTTTTTGACTGCTGGGAAGTTCTGCCACTGAGCTGCACTCCAGCTCCTGCTTGAGGAGGTCCTGATAGGGTCAACAGTCCCAAGTGTGGGAAGGTCTCTTGGGGTTTTGAAGGGAAGCCAGGCCCTCACCTCCCACCTCAGGGCACCCAGGGGTAGCGTGGGGTGGGGGTGGGCTACTCACAAACAACAGGAGACACTTGTTCTCACGGACAGCCCCACAGCAACCCAGGAAGCCGAGCAGGAAAAGCAGACCCCCCATGGCCAGGAGGATGTAGACGCCCGAGACGAGGAGGGGGTTGGCCACTATGATCTCCCGGAAGCCGGTGGGGTCCACCATGACCCAGATGCCAATACCCAGCAGGCAGGTCCCTCCCAGCTGCACAGGGATGGGGAGAGGAAGACAAGAGGTGCACATGGAGGTGAGATGTCTTCTGCACCCTTGCCCTCTGCAAGCAGCTGGCCAGGGGACATTTCTTGGCCGGCACAGCCCTGGCCGTTGGTGACTGCCTGGCTGCCCTACCCTGAAGCTTCACCCAAGGCCTTTCAGACCCACTTCCTGCCTGGGGCCCCAGAGACCCGCATCAAGCAGCTTCCACCTGTTCATTTTATGTTTGCCTTAAGTGACAGAGACGCAGGCCTCAGGGTCACCTCATTCACCTGGTCAGTTGCCTGCCAAGGCCTGGGATGGCATGTGCTGAAGGTCATACTGCAACTTTGTGGCAGAGTCAAGGTTACACAACAGGCCTCCCCAACTCTCCATGGAGATCCACAGACACCAGCTGATGAGGTCCATGTTGTGTCTGCCATCTGTGCTAGGGTCTAGGTGACAAAGTCACTGTCATTGTCCTTAGCAGGACACTGGGCTCCCACTGTCAGATCTCCAGCTGGAGAAATGTTCTCATTTATGACTTGCTTGGCACATCCAGGATTTTTCTGAATCTGACATGTCTCAGGAGAGAAGCAACTGTTCCTGAGGAAAGGCTGTGCCATTTAGGAGCTGTGTGACCTGAGGGGAGTGACTTAACCTCTCTGTGCTTCTTTCAGATCTGCCTGTGCCACAGAATGGCAGCAGGTTCACTGCAGTGAGAACCCGTGCGTGGCACTGCCTGACCTGAGCATTGACTGATGGCATGGAAATGTGTGTGTGCACCCCGAGTCGTGTGGAAAATGATGGCTGAGGGGACATGCTGGGCCACTTAGAGCGGGGTCTGGAAGAATGTGCCGAGGGACTTTAGGCCTGAGGTGTGGAAGGGGGCGCTCTCAGAATGGATTACACGCCAGGCACATGGAGGTCGATCACAGTCTTGCAGAGGTGAGATGCAGCCTCCAGGCCACAGGGCTGAGAAGCCACAGAGCTGGGACTCGAACCTGTGGCTCTGGAGGTCTCACTGCTGTTGGTACCCGGGTGAGAAGCTCAAGGAGGTTCATGGTGCTGTTCTACCCCCCCTTCTCTGATGACCCCATCCTGTCCTTGTGGTCCTCACAGGGCCGAGGCTGCACCCCAGCCCCACCCCCACCCCATAGCTACCCCCTGGTTCCAGGCCACTTACGAATATGAAGAAATTGAAGACGAACATCAGATACTTCATGCAGCTCAGACAGTCGCCCTCCATGACGCTTCACCTGCAAAACCAAGGCCACCTCAGTCCTTCTGGGGACCCCCCTGCAGTGGGCAGTGGACAAGGACGGCAGTGGCAACCCCTCTCTGAGAACAGTGAAGTGTCAGAATTAAACCTTTGTTCTGCTGTGTGGTTCTGGGGAAATGACTCTGCCTCTCTGAGTCTTATAGTCTTTAACTTTATTTTTTTTAATATACTCGGTGCAGGGTCTCACTACGCAGCTCAGACTATAGTGATCCTCCTATTTTTAACCTCCCCAGCACTGGGATTACAGCCGTGGGCCAACATGCCTGGACTTGGCGGCCAGTTCAACATTCGCCAGGGACAGGGCCAGCACAGCCTGTGGTGTTGGGATCAAATCCGGTCCCTGTGCTTGCCTAAGCTAACACTTAGTGTGATGCGCTAACTCTGCAGCCCTTCAACTTTAAAAAAAAAAAAAAGTGATTAAAAACAGAACTCTCTTGGGGCCTGGCGGGATGGCTCAGTGTTCTAAGGCGCCTGTTTAGAAAGCTTAGGCAGCTGCAGGGACCACAGTTTGATCCCGGCACCACATGCTGCACCAGCCCTGCCCTCAGGGCAGGCTGAGCCAACCATAAAAATAAATAAATAAACAAACAAAAGTTCTGAAACAAGAAAAAAAATAAAAATTAAAATTAAACAAGACAAAACAGAACTCTCGACTGAGGCAGGAGAATCAGTGCGAGTTCGAGACCAGTCTGGGCTACAAAAAGTGAGCTCAGGGTCAGGTGGAACTGCATAGCAAGACCCTGTCTCAAAAACAACAACAAAAACAGAACTCTCACAGCTGAGAAGTGCCTGGCCTGGGGCCTCCCACGTGAGTGTGGTCATGAGACCCCCATGTGGTGGATGGGAAACCAAGGCTCAGGGCCTGGGGAATGCCCCAGGTCTGAGTATCCACCCCAGGTGCACTCCAGCCTCGGCCCACTCAGGGCCATTTCTGGGTTCTGGTGAGGGGGGCACTGTAGGATCAGGAGGCACAGGTTCCCACCTGCTCCCAGCTCTGACCTCCTCCATGTTCACTGCGTGGCACCCCACCTGCCAGGTGTCTCCCCAGCACGCCCAACATAGGCACCCTCAGGGCCACCCCTTCACACTGCTCTGACCAGCCTCCATTTGTTCATTAATTGAGCATCTACTGTATACACTGGGGTCTGAGGCCACGGGGCACAGCCCTTGGCCGACCCAGGGAGGGTGGTACTGATCACAGGAGACTGCGAGGCTCAGCTGTATACCTGGAGGGACAGAGGGTGGACTGGGAGGCCAGGAAGCAGATGAGGAAACTGAGGCCTGGGGGGAGCACACACTGGAGCCCCACTACTGGCTGGGGCAAGGACCACGTGGGCAGAACTGAGCTCTTTCCCAGGTGCTGCCTAGAGGTGGTCGTGGCATCTGCTGTTGGCCTGGGCAAAGGACTCTGAGAGTTTGTACGAGGAGAGAGATGGTAGTGGGCTTCCTAAGGCTCCCACTGCCTCTCTCCCAGGACATGGCTGGGCTCTACTTTCTCTATCCACAAGAGAAGTTTAAGTCTACTCAAAGGGCTCTTTGCGAAGCTTATGGTTATTAATACTAATAGTAAAATGCCTATCAAAGTATCCTTCTGTCCCATAGAGACGTACAAGTATTATCTGTGCACTGGAAGTAACCTGAAGACTAAAAGGTAATCCTAGCCAGTGGCTGGGGAGCCAGAGACTGGTACAACAGGTGCTTCACATGTACTGTCTCACTTTAATGTTTTTATTTTTATTTTTTGAGATTGGGTCTTGCTTAGTAGTTCAACTGGCCTTGAACTCCCACTGATCTTCCTGCCTCAGTTTCCACAGGGCTGGAATGACAGGCGTGTACCACCATGCCTGGCTCTGCCTGAGTAGGCTGCTCCTCACTGGCCCAATGGGGTGGGAACTAGGACCAAGCCTACACCTGAGGTCCCACTGGCCAGCAGCCACTCCCCTTGGGTCTTGGCTGGCAGCATGTCTTCACGAGATACGGAACTCCTGGGTGAGGGAAGGAGATCCCAAGAACTCCTTCACCACAGAGGTCTAGGAACCAACAGGGGCTTGACCAGCACAGCTCAGGGAGCGGGAGGAGGGGTCTGGAGCCCCAGGTGCCATTCTGTAAGGCAGTGCTGCATGACCTCAGGAAAAACACCTCCTCCTCTGATCTCCCAGACGTCATCTGTACAGTGACAGAGCAGAAACTCTGGCGACCTCCCTTTTTTTTTTTCCCCCTGAAGAACAGGCCGAAAAGTCTGTAAACTAGGTGAGTGCGGCTGCCCTAGAGCGGCTGCCTGGGGGTAAGATTGCCACATTCCTGGCCAACAGCATCTATGCTCTCAGTCACAGATGGGATGCGATCAAAGGCGCCATCTCCTGGGCAGTCAGGCATAGAGTACATGGATGCCCCGCGTGGGAGCAGACAGGCCAGGTGGGGAGTGCGGTGGGCCAGGGACCAGAACCCAGCTCTGCCAGCTGAGCCGGTGGGCAGCCCGGTTTCCCTCTGTGTATCTCCTCAGGCACGGATGAGACAAGAGTCCAGGGCTTGGCTCCTGGTAGCTCACTCTCCCAACAGCCAACAGGGACTGGCACACCTCCAGCTCTTACCGAGAGCCAGGGAACTCCTATGCTCTCAGTCCTCGGGAAGCCTGGGAGGCAGCATGCAGACCCGCGAAGCCACTTTATGCCCCACCACCCCAGCCTCCGGGGCCATGTTTTACCGCCTGGAGAAACCAAAGACCAAAGCTGGGGCCACCCCACCACGGCAGGAGGGGCTTCGGAGCCTAGGGACACACCTTCGTCCTCATTGGCCAGACTAGCATGACGAACTGCGGATCCTCCAATCTCTGCCCAGGTTCGGCTGTAACCCCAAGCCCTCCAACCTTCAAACCCACATAGGATTCCCCAATTTACCTCTAAGGGGAAGGGAACATGCAGGGCGGGCTCAGAGGTCCAAAGGCTGTGTCAGTCCTCAAAAGACCAATTCAGAGGCTTAGGAAGAGGCCCACTGACACCCTCTCCACCACCCTGCCATAATGTTCCGTAGTTCTCAAACTGGGTTCTTTGAGATAGCAAGGTCCTGAAGTCATTTTTCTCTTGCACAGAACAGCTGGGAAATCAATCTCTCACCACAGGCTGGCTTTAGAGCAACTAAAACACACCAAATGGGAACCTTGTTTCTTTAAAAACAAAAAGAACAACACCTTTTTATTTATTTATGTGTTTGGTACAGCGTCTCACTACACAGCTGGGACTTGTAGTGAGGCTCCTGTCTCGGACTCACCAACACTGGAATTACAGGCATGGGCCACCATGAACGCTTTTGGGCTGGCACAGCATGCGGTACCGGGGACCAAACCCAGGTCCTTGTACTGGCCATACTGGCGCTTAGACTGTGAGCTATCTCCCCAGCCCGAGACCTTGTTTCTTTTTCTTTTTTTTTTTTTTTTTTT
>PVJA010051486.1:0-12813 GCA_004027025.1 Myocastor coypus | reverse complement strand
CGCTGCAGCGGGTAGCTGTGAGAATGTGGCCCAGTCGAATGCTGACACTTGTTTGGCCAGGTGACCAAAGAGGTCCCTGAGTCCAGGACTCAGCTAGCACTCACCACACTAAAGACAAGAACTTGCTAGCAGAGAACAGATCACACAGTGGTTCCTGAAGGAATGACCACCCAGCTCTGTGTGCATGGAGATCAGTGACAGTAGTAAAGACAGCACAGAGGGAGATCACTGGAGATGTGAAAAGCCATCCCGGAGGAGGCCATGATGCGGACGAAGAATCCATGGGGTGAAATACTGCCTGGGCCGTGAGCGGGCTGCGTGCACGAGGAGACCTTTAAGGAGAGACTGGGACAAAGGAAATGGAATCCAGAAAGTTCAGGCCAGAATTTGGGAGTTGGAGAGTTACTCTGGTGTGTTCTAGAAAATGATGTGACTTTGTTTGAATAAATGTAAATTTCAGTGTATGAATCAATGTAGATTGTGTGTGATTACATTTGATGTACATTTTTTTAAAAAATTAGACATCTCGGGGCTGGGGAGATAGCTCCGAGGCACAAGTGCCTGCTGGGCAAGTGCAAGGTCGTGAGTTCAAACCCTGGTCCTACCAAAAAAAAAAAGATCCCTGAGCTATCTTGCTGGCCCAATTTTTGCCAGGCATGGTGGCTCACGCCTGTAATCCCAGCACTTGGGAGGCTGAGGCAGGAGGATTGGTGCGAGTTCGAGACCAGCCTGGGCTACAAAATTGAGCGCAGGACCAGCTTCAACTGCATAGCGAGACCCTGTCTCAAAAAGACAAAAATAAATAAATAAATAAAAATAAAAAATTAGACATCTCGGGTCTGGGGAGATAGCTCTGTGGCACAAGTGCCTGCTGGGCAAGTGCAAGGTTGTGAGTTCAAACCCCGGTCCGTAAAAAGAAAAGAAAAGAAAAATTAGACATCCGATGAAAATAAGCCCTACTGGGGTCTTGTGGGTTAACTCAGTTGTTTCAAGTGCCTGCTCGGGCAATCTCAGGTGCAAGGGACTACAGTTTGATCCTCAGCTCCACAAGCTGCATCAGACCTGCCCATAAAGCAGTCTGAGCTAGTCTCCTCCCCCCGCCCCCCATAGTAAGCCCTACTGCTTCTTTTGGTCAAAAATTAAGATCTTGGACCGGTGAGATAGCTCAGCAATCTAAAGCACCTGCTTAGGTAACTGCAAGGACCATGGTTTTGTTTTGTTTTCTTCCAGAGCCGGGGATTGAACTCAGGACTTTGTGCTTGCCAGGCAGGCATTTATGCCACTGAGTTATCTCCCTAGCCCCCCAGCCCCACCCCAAGGTTTAATTCCTGGCACCACATGCTGCACTAGCTCCACCCCCAGGGTAGGCTGAGCTGGCCATAATATAAGTAAAAAAAGTTTTTAAAAAAATTTTAGACCTTGGGGCCCGGCAGGATGGCTTAGTGGTTTAAAGCGCCTGCTTAGGAAGGCTTGGGCGGCTGCAGGGACCGCGGTTTGATCCCCGACACCACATGCTGTGCCAGCCCTGCCCTCATGGCAAGCTGAGCCAGCCATAAAAACAAAAAAATTTAGACCTGGTTGGTTTTTTTTTTTTTTTTTTTTTTTGTACCTGAGATCAAACTCAGGGCCTTGAACTTACCAGGTAGGCACTTACTATGCTATTGAGCTGTCTTCCTGGCCAAGACCTGGGATTCTGCTCTGCCCTTAATACTGGGTTTAGGGGCCAGAGAGATACTCAGGGGCATAAGTGCCTGCCTGGCAAGAGCAAGGTCCTGAGTTTGATCCCTGGTTTCACACACACACACACACACACACAAAAGAATACTAGGTTTAGGGCTGGCAAGATAGCTCAGCAGTCTAAAGTGCCTGCTTAAAGGCTAGGGAAATAGCTCAGTAGAATAAGTGCTGTCTGGCAAACACAAGGACCTGAGTTCAATTCCCAATCCCACAGAAAATGAAGTTCCTGCTTAGGCAACAGCAGGGACTGCATGCTGCTCCAGCCCCACCCCCAGGGCAGGCTGAGCCAGCCATAACATAGATAAAGTTTTAAAAATTAATACTGGGTTTATAGGCATGGGCCACCACTCTGGGCTCCTCTGGGTGTTGCTTTGTGACTTCCTGGTTCTACAAGGAGTTTGTTTTGTTTTCCAACAATCTCTCTTGGTTGGTACCTGGTGTATATTTGTGGTGTTTCTTTTTTTTTTTTTTTTTTTTTTGTCTTTTTGAGACAGGGTCTCACTATGCAGTTGAGGCTGGTCCTGCGCTCACTTTTGTAGCCCAGGCTGGTCTCCAACTCGCACCAATCCTCCTGCCTCAGCCTCCCAAGTGCTGGGATTACAGGCGTGAGCCACCACGCCCGGCTATTTGTGATGTTTCTGTTTTTAAGTTTATGTTATGGCCTGCTCAGCCTGCCCTGAGGGTGGGGCTGGCATAGCATGTGGTGCTGGGTATTGAACTTCAGTCCCTGTGGCTGCCTAGGCTTGCCTAAGCAGGCGCTCTAGACCACTGAACTATCTCACCGGCCCCTGGTGTATATTTGGAGCTGAAAGTTGGTAGTGTAAATCTTTTTTGTCTTTTTGAGGCAGGGTCTCGCTGTACAGTTCAGGCTGGCCTTGAGCTCAGTTTTGTAGCCCAGGCTGGTCTCAAACTCTCACCCATCCTCCTGCCTCAGCCTCCCAAGTGCTGGGATTACAGGCATGTGCCACCATGCCCAGCTAAAAGTGTAAGTCTTTATGAGCACTTTTTTTTTTTTTTTTTTTTTTTGGTCTTTTTGAGATAGGGTCTCCTTATGCAGTTCGGGCTGGCCTTGAGCTCACTTTTGTATCCTAGGCTGGTCTGGAACTCACACCTGATCCTCCTGCCTCAGCCTTCCAAGTCCTGGGATTACAGGCATGTGCTACCATGCTCATCTTTTTGTTTTCTTTCTTCTTTTTTTTCTTTCAGTACCAGGGATTGAACTCAGGACCTTGGCGCTTGCCAAGCAAGTGCTTATTCTACTGAGCTATCTCCCTGGCCCTCTTTTCTTTTTCTTTTTTTTTTTTTTTTTTTTTTTTTACAGGACCAGGGTTCAGACTCGCAACCTTGCACTTGCCAGGCAGGCACTTGTGCCACAGAGCTATCTCCCCAGCTCCTGTGAGCAGTATCTGCAGCAGTGGCCGTGTGATTAAACTTAAGGATTCTGGGGTGGGGGTGGGGACTGGCTCAGGCTGCCTTAAGGACAGGACTGCGGTCTTCTGCGCCTGGCGGAGTTTGCCTAAGCAGGCACTTTAAACAACTGAGTGAAACCACAAGTCCCCTATAGTTAAACTTTGGGTCCAGTAATCACTAGCTTTTGCTGTAGGACTTCAGTACCATTATAGGTTGGGCTAAAGCTCATTTTAAGTGTCTTGTGAAGCACATTTTATAACCCTGAGTTATCTTCAAGATTAGATAGAATAATTATATAAAGTTCTGGACCCGGCGGAATGGGCGGCTTAGGGACCGTGGTTCGATCCCCCCGCACCACATGCTGCGCCAGCCCTGCCCTCGGGGCGGGCTGAGCCGGCCATAAAAATGAGTGAATAAACAAGCAAAGGTTCTGAAACAAGAAATAAATAAATAAAATTTAAAAATTATATAAAGTTCTGACGTAATGTAAGGATGATAGTTTGGTTTACGTTTTATATCTCTTGAGAGGTGGTTTTGGGGATGGAATCCAGGCTTTTTATGTATGATACACAAGTGCTCATGACCATCTACCACTGAGCTATACCGCAGATCCTATTTCATACAACTTGAAGGATTAAAATGCTTCCATACCATGGATTAGAAAAGCTAAAACCTTCCAGGCATGTCTTACTCATCACACTAGGGGAAGCTGGAGCAGGAGGATCCCAGGTCAAGCCCAACATGGGCAGTGTAGCAAAACCCTATTTTAGAGGGGCCAAGGCACAAAAATAAATGGATAAATAAATAAAATAAAAATTTAAAAAGGGAGGGGGCCAGGGAGATAGCTCCGTGGCACAAGTGCCTGCCTGGCAAGTACAAGGTCTTAAGTTTGAACCCTGGTCCCACCAAAAAAAAAAAAAAAATTAAAAAGGGGGGCGGACAGCATGATAGCCCAGGGGTCTAAAGGGCCTGCTTACGGGGCTGGGAAGATAGCTGAGGGGCACAAGTGCCTGCCTGACAAGTGCAAGGTCCTGAGTTCAATCCCTGGTTCCACACACACACACAATAAACCATGAGGATCCTGGTTCGATCCCTAGCACCACATGCCACAGCAATCCCACCCCCAGGGCAGGCTGAGCCACCCATAATATTAAATAAAGTTTGAAAAAGAGGGGCCCAGGGAGATAGCTGTGTGGCACAAGTGCCTTTCTGGCAAGTGCAAAGTCGTGAGTTTGAACCCCAGTCCCACAAAAACATGAGAAAACAAAGGGGCTGAGGGTATAACTCACTGCATAGGTCCTGGGCTCATAGGTATGCCAAGAAAAAAAAGCCAAGCTTTAAGCTGTAAGCCTGCAGAACTATATAATACGACTTTGTACTTACTTGCAAACTACCAACCATATATTACTTGATTTGAGTCTTCCAAAGAATTGTGAAGATGAACTGGGCATGGTGATGCTTGCCTGTAACACCAGCACTCGGGAGGCTGAGGCAGGAGGGTCAGTGCGAGTTCCAGGAACAGCCTGGGCTATAAAGTGAGTGCAAGGCCAGCCTGAACTGCGTAGCAGGACTCTCAAAACAACAAAGAAACAGACAAACAAGAAAAGAACCATGAAGATGAACAGAAGGCCAGCGTTCCTCGGGGGAATGACCAGATTACATCTGCTGGCCTTGCGGGGGGGGGGGCAGTGGACAGGAATATTTTCACTTCGCACTGACAGTGTTGCAGTTACTCAGTTCCTAGCTAGTAGATGGTATAATTCAGAAGGAAATGCCTGTCAAATGGAAGCCACTGAGAGCCAAATTTTCCCATATTTGCATGCATTTGTGTAACCAGTTTTAAAATAGATATAGAATTCCCTTTTTCTTCTGCAGTCCTGGAGATCATTATCAGGGCACTGTGCATTTGGCAGAGCTGTGCTGCTCAGCCACATCACCAGCCCTGTTTCTTTTTCTTAAAATTATGTTAAGGGATTCTGCCCTTACTACCAGAACCATGACACGATTATCTATCTATCTATTTATTTATTTATTTATTTTTGATCAGGGTTCGAACTCACGGCTTTGCACTTGCCAGGCAGGCACTTGTGCCTTGGAGCTATCTCCCCAGCCCTGTTTTTTGTTTTTGAAGTTTCAAAATTTTTGGCAACTGGAGATATAGTTCAGTGGCATAATCACCTGCCTGGCAAAGAAAAACAGTAGAGCAAGTACTGAGTGGGGTTTTGTTTTGTGATACTGGCGATAGGACCCAGGACGTAGCCATTTGTTTGTGGGGCTTCCCCCCCGCTTTTTTCTTTTTTTTTTTTTGTCTTTTTGAGACAGGGTCTCGCTATGCAGTTGAGGCTGGCCTTGAGCTCACTTTTGTAGCCCAGGCTGGTCTAGAACTTGCACCAATCCTCCAGCCTCAGCCTCCCGAGGGCTGGGATTACAGGCGTGAGCCACCACGCCCGGCTGATTTCTGCTTTATTTTTTTATTTTTTATTTTTATTTTATTTTATTTTTTTAATTTTATTTATTTATTTTTTTCTTGTTGCAGAACCTTTGTTTATTCACTCATTTTTATGGCCGGCTCAGCCCGCCCCGAGGGCAGGGCTGGTGCAGCATGTGGTGCCGGGGATCGAACCGCGGTCCCTGAAGCCACCCAAGCTTCCCCAAGCAGGGGCTTTAGACCACTGAGCCATCCTGCCGGGCCCTTTTTTTTTTTTTTTTTTTTTTTTTTTTTTTTTTTTTTTTTTTTTTTTTTTTTTTGTCTTTTTGAGACAGGGTCTTGCTATGCAGTTCAGGCTGGCCTTGAGCTCACTTTTGTAGCCCAGGCTGGTCTCGAACTCACACCAATCCTCCTGTCTCAGCCTCCCGAGTGCTGGGATTACAGGCGTGCGCCACCACGCCCAGCTTGATTTCTGCTCTAATCTTTATAATTTCCTCCCATCTTTGGGCTTTGGATTTTGTTTGCTCTTCTGTCTCTAGTCGGTTTAGGTGTTGCCTTAGAGTATTTATTTGTTCCCATTCTGTCTTCTTAATATGTGAGTTCAGGGCTATAAATTTCCCTCTGAGAACTACTTTCATTGCATCCCATAAATTCTGGTAAGTTTGTTTGAATTTTTGTCAAATTGTAGGTAATTTCTTGTTTAATTTCATCTGAAACCCACTGGTTGCTGAGAAGGGTGCTGTTTAATTTCCACGTATTTCTGGGGTTCTTGTGGTTTCTCTTGTCATTTATTTCCAATTTCATTGCACTGTGGTTAAATAGTATACATGGGATAATTTCTGTTTTCTTGCATATACTTAAGCATGACCTATGGATTAATATGTGGTCTATTTAAGAAAATGTCCCATTGGGGCTGGGGAGATAGCTCCGAGGCACAAGTGCCTGCTGGGCAAGTGCAAGGCCGTGAGTTCGAACCCTGGTCCCACAAAAAAAAAAAAAAAAAAAAAAAAAGAAAGAAAGAAAATGTCCCATGTGCAGCTGAGAAAAATGTGTATTCTAAAGTGTTTGGGTGGAACACTCTGTATGTCCACTAAGTCAAGTTGTTCCAGGTTCTGGTTCAGGTCTGCAACTTCTTTGCTAGCTTTTTGTCTGCCTGACCTATCTTTTTGGGATGAAGTGTTAAGGTCTCCTGTTAGGATTGTGGTATTGGATATGAGATTTTTCATGTCTATTAAGGTTTGTCTTACATAACTTGGTGCTCCCATGTTTGGTGCATACATATTTATGAGTGTTACCTCTCCATCTTAAATTTTTCCCCTAACCAGTATGTGGTGGCCTTCCTTATTTCGTTTGACCAAACTTGGTTTGAAGTTTAGAGTGTCTGCAAACAAGATTGCTACCCCTGCTTTTTTCTGAGGTGCTCGAGCATGTAGTATCGTTTTCCACCCTTTAACTTTTAGCCTATGTGTTTCTTTATGAGTTAAGTATGTTTCTTGTGTACAGCATATGGTTGGATTTTGCTTCCTTATCTACTCTGCCAGTCTACTTTTAATTGGAGAATTGAGACCATTTACATTGATGGTTATAATTGAAATGTATTAGCCAGGCGTGGTGGCGCATGCCTGTAATCCCAGCACTCGGGAGGCTGAGGTAGGAGGATCGGTGTGAGTTCGAGACCAGCCTGGGCTACAAAAGTGAGCTCAAGGCTAGCCTGAACTGCATAGTGAGACCCTGCCTCAAAAAAAAAAATAAATAAATAAATAAAAATAATTGAAATGTATTGACTGATGATTGGCGTGCGTTTTACTTACTACTGTTTATCTCTTTTTCTACTGTGTTTAATTGGTTGCCCTATTTGGTAGATTCTTTCTGTTCTCATTTGTTGAGTTCAGGTCCTTATGGTCTCTAAAAAAAATTTTTTTTAAATATACCTTGTAGGGTTGGCTTTGATGTCATAAAATTCTTTAGTTGTTCCTTATCATGGAAGTATTTCATTTTCCATCATATTTGAAGGAGAGTTTTGCTGGATATAGAAGTCTGGGCTGGAATTTGTTTTCATGGAGGACTTGAAGCACTCTACTCCATGCTCTTCTTGACTTCATGGTTTGTGAAGAGAAATTTGCCATTATTCTGATGGGTTTTCCTTTAAATGTGATTTTTCTTTTCTCTAGTAGCTTTTAGTGTATTATTCTTTTGCTGAATTTCTGGGATCTTGACTGTTACATGCCTGGGCGTGTTTTTAGTCAGGTTGATGTTATTTGGAGTTCTATGTGCTTTGTTCTCAAATTTGAGAAGTTTTCTGCTATTACTTCTGCCCATATTCTTTTTATATCATTTGGGTCAAGTCCTTTCTCATTGATTCCTGTTAATCTCATGTTGTTCTTTTTATGTGTGTGTGTGTTAGCTGGCTCAGCCCGCCCTGGGGTGGAGGTGCGCAGCATGTGGTGCCGGGATCAAGGAGCGGTTGCAGTGCTGGCCTTAAGTTTCCTCTGCAGGCACTTTAGACCACTGAGCCATCTCACTGGCCCACATTGTTCATTTTTGCATCATCTTGCAGATGTTGAATTTTTTTCCTGCATCCTGGTTGTTTTTAAGAGATTCTTTCTTACCTTTTCACTAGCTGCAATGGTGTCTTCAAGATCTGAGATTCTATCTTCACTTTGGTTCATACGGTTTTGCCAGCTTGTGATTGAGATTTTATTTTCTTGTATATCTTTTTCAAACTGTTTCATGAGATATGTTTCTTTCTTATATTGCTCACTCAGGGAGTCCATCATTTTTCTATTCTCTAATTTTTTATCAATGTCTTCCTTAGTAGTACTGCAGTCTCATATAGTCAACCTCTCTCTCTCTAGTTCAGAGATTATTTCTGCTCTGTTCTCTCTACCTTTCTGTAGTTGTTCCCCCACTTTAGATGCTATTAATTAATTAATTAATTAATTTTTTTCTTGTTTCAGAACTTCTGTTTATTTTTATGGCCGGCTCAGCCTGCCCTAAGGGCAGGGCTGGCGCAGCATGTGGTTCTGGGGATTGAACCGCGGTCCCTGAAGCTGCCCAAGCTTTCCTAAGCAGGCACTTTAGACCACTGAGCCATCCTGCTGGGCCCCAGATGCTATTAATTTAGACATGTCTTTTTTTTTAACTTCATTGTTTATTTCTGCCCTGGTTTCCTCTATACATTTATTTATGCAGTTGTTTTTCCACTTCAGAGTCTATTAGTTCATGCATTTCTTTTTTTACTTGACATGTTATCTCTGGCCTGAGTTGCTGTTCTTGTACATTTCTGCGCTTGTCTGTTCACTTCCGAAGCTATCGATTCAGAGATTTTTTTTTTTTTTAACACTTTCTTTTTATTTATTTATTTATTTATTTATTTTCTTGTTTCAGAACCTTTTTTTTTGTTTATTCACTCATTTTTATGGCCGGCTCAGCCCACCCCAAGGGCAGGTCTGGCATAGCATGTGGTGCCAGGGATCGAACCGCGGTCCCTGAAGCCGCCCAAGCTTTCCCAAGCAGGCGCTTTAGACCACTGAGCCATCCCGCCGGGCCCGATTCAGAGATTTCATCTGCATGATTCCCACTTTCTTGCAGGGTAGTGTCTCCTGTATCTGTTACAGGCGGGTTCAGGACCTGAGATTGCATTTTGCTCCTTGTCTGTATCATTCTGTATAGCAGTGACCTTTGGTGCAGGACCGCGTGCCCACGGGTTAGTGGTTCATTCTGGGCTGCTGGGTCAGCTGAGCTGCTTTTAGCCGTGGGGAGGGAGGTTTCACTCATGTGGGGGGCCTCGCTGCTGCATCGGCTGCTCTCACAGTGGGCCGGAGTAGGTCTGACATGGTGGGCCTGATGTTGGATAGGCTGCACTCAAAGTGGGCCAGAGGAAGTCACAGGCAGGCCGTAGGAGGTCTCAGGTGGGCTGGGCCGGAGTCCTCAGGTTAGCCGGCCAGAGATGTCTGGTGGGCAGGCTAGAGTCCTCAGGCGAGTGTGTGGAGGGAGGGCGGGGGGTCCTCCATTTTGAGTTTTCTCTTTTTGTAGTTCTGCTCTTACAATGCTGTGTGTAACCCTGTGTTCAGAAAGTCAGGAAAAGGCCTAAAGAGAATAAGAGAGATACATTTGATGACTAAAAATAGATGCTGTCAAAGAAACGTCCACCTAGTCCCTTTTAACAGACTTAAGTTACAATGGCTAATCAGAAATGTGCCTTAGCTCTGAGCTTCCTGCTGCTGTCAAGATGGTGCCAAAAGACAAGAAGCCTAAGAGGTCAACCTAGAAGTTTAATTTGGATCTTACCCATCCAGTAGAAGATGGAATATTTTTTAAAAATTTTTTATTTTAATTATCATTTTTATTCTTGTTTCAGAACCTTTGTTTGTTTATTCACTCATTTTTATGGCGGGCTCAGCCCGACCCCAGGGCAGGGCTGGCTCAGCATGTGATGCCGGGGATCGAACTGTGGTCCCTGAAGCCGCCCAAGCTTCCCCAAGCAGGCGCTTTAGACCACTGAGCCAACCCGCCGGGCCCCAGAAGATGGAATTTTTGACTCTGGAAATTTTGAACAGTTTCTGAGGGAGAAGGTGAAAGTCAGTGGAAAAACTCGAAACCTTGGGAATGTTGTTCACATTGAACGGTTCAAGAATAAGATCACAGTTGTTTCCGAGAAACAGTTCTCCAAAAGATATTTGAAATATCTTACCAAGAAGTATCTTAAAAAGAATAATCTTCGTGATTGGCTTTGCGTGGTTGCATCTGACAAAGAGACTTACAAACTCCAATACTTCCAGATTATTCAAGATGAAGATGGATCAGAGTCTGAGGACTAGGTGGTTGCCACTTATAGGGCTTTTTCCTAAAATAAATGAAGTGTATGTGAGAAAGAAACATCCAGAAATGAGCTTTCAGTTTATTGGTGAATAAAAGCATCGCATTCTTTTTTTTCTTTTTTTTAAAGCATTGCCTTCTTAAAAAAGAAATATGCCTTAAAATAATTATTACTGAGCCGGGCATGGTGGCTCGCCTGTAATCCCAGCACTTGGGAGGCTGAGGCAGGAGGATCGTTGTGAGTTCGAGACCAGCCTGGGCTACAAAAGTGAGCTCAAAGCCAGCCTGAACTGCACAGTGAGACCCTGTCTCAAAAAAAAAATTATTACTGGGGCTGCAGATTTAGCTCAGCAGTAGAACACTAGCAAGCTGGAAAGCCCTGGGATCAGCCCTCAGCACCAAAAAACAAAACGTAAACCTGAACTGAAGAATTACTACTGTAGAAGACACATGGCCAGGAGTGCACCCTCAAGGTCCTCCCCTGGCTTTAAACACACTTACCCATCATTTTCTGCTACTTCCTGGAGCAATCCTGTGCTGTGAGCCTCTTCATAATAAGCACCCTGTGACTACTACTGCCTGGTGCCACCCAGCGGAAAGGCAGGCATGAGAGACATGGCCAGGGCCTCTTTCATCAAGTCTGGCGCCTTGGGACTTCTGGTACTTCTCCAGAATCAAAACCAAAAAAGGGAAAATGTTTTCAATCAGTTCAGGACGTTGAAGTAGCCAGGACAGAACAGTTAGAAGGCATCTGACTCTCAGGAAAGGGGACTCCAGAGCTGCTGCAGAAAATGGCAGGAACCATGGGATAAGGGTTTGATGAGTGTTTGGGTGGGAGCTTGAAGAGGCTCAGTGTGCCTTTTACTTTAATGACTTTGTAAAAAAAAAAATGGTAGACATTTCACTGAGATGAGGTCTCCTTGTGTAGCCCAGGCTGGCTGGAGCTCTGAAGTGAGCTTCCTGCCTGAGCCTCTACAGTGCATGATTATAGACAGTGTGCTCCCTCACGTCCAGCCAGAGCTCATATGTGGGAACGTGATAGTTAGAATACTTAATCTGTATACTAAAAAGTACTGATGGCTGGTTTTTGTTTTTTTTTTTTTTTTTTTTAAGAATTTTTTCATTTTATTTATTTTTTTCTTGTTTCAGAACCTTTATTTGTTTATTTACTCATTTTTATGGCCGGCTCAGCCCACCCCGAGGGCAGGGCTGGCGCAGCATGTGGTGCCGGGGAATCGAACCATGGTCCCTGAAGCCGCCCAAGCTATCCCAAGCAGGCGCTTTAGACCACTGAGCCATCCCGCCGGGCCCTGATGGCTGGTTTAGCCATGGTTGCAAGTGTTGGCTTACGTCCTAGCAGACAAGTAAGCTGCCCTGAGCAGCAGCACTGTGCTGGCTGCTGGCCGCACCTCTCCCCAGCTCTGGTCCTCCCTGCTTGCTCCTAGGTGGGCTGTGCCTGCTCGGAGCCTATGCTGACAGTGATGATGAGAGCGACGTTGGTGAGAAGCCAGTGCAGCCCGAGGAGGCCAATGGGAACCCAGCAGCTGACATCGACAGCACCTTGGCCAGCTTCCTGGCGGTGAGTGCTTCAGGCCCCGCTGAGCACTTGTTGGTCTGTTCTGTCTGTGTTTACTTCTCCCGTGTTCTTGCTGGAAAGCTTAAGGAAGAAGGGAACGGAGGCTTTGGGAGCTGGGTCACAGCAAGGGGTTTGGGTTTAGTTTGCTTTGTTCAGTGCTGGGGTGGTGCCCAGGGCCTCTTGCCCCATGGACAAGCAGTCGGCCACTTCCCCACGTTCCCAGTGCTGAAAAACAGCTGTGCACAGAACATCGTAAAACTTAGCATAAGCAATTGCAGACTTCTTCGTGTCTGACTCTGAGTCACCAGTGCGTATTACCATCCCTGCTGCAGGAGATTGATGCCATCACAGCGCCTCAGCCTTCGGCACCTGCAGGCACTTCAGCCCCACCGCCAACTCCACCTCGGCCAGAGCCTAAGGAAGCGGCTGCATCCGCCCCTAGCTCCGCTGTGTCCAACGGCACCGGTGCATCCTCAGCTGCAGAGTGGCAGTACGACACCCAGTGCTCCCTGGCAGGAGGTTAGCCCTACCCGGGAGTCCTCGGGGAGGTTCCTGCAGTCCAGGCTGGAACATTATGGGGGGAATGGTAGAGCACTTGGGAAATACAAGGTATAAATTATGTTTTGAAAATACTACTTGAGGGAGCCGGGCATGGTGGCGCATGCCTGTAATCCCATCACTCGGGAGGCTGAGGCTGGAGGATTGGTGCGAGTTCCAGACCAGCCTGGGCTACAAAAGTGAGCTCAAGGCCAGCCTCAACTGCATAGCGAGACCCTGTCTCAAAAAGACAAAAAAGCCGGGCGTGGTGGCTCACGCCTGTAATCCCAGCACTCGGGAGGCTGAG
>PVJA010051485.1:0-12617 GCA_004027025.1 Myocastor coypus | reverse complement strand
ACACACTGCACTCTATAGAATGATTGTGAGGACAATATGCAATATGTCAACTTTCAAAGAAAAGAAGGGGGAAAAGAAAAAAAAAAGTAATGTGGATTTAGAAAGGTTAATGTTTAATTGTTTGATCAATCTTATATACCTATATGTATTAATCTAAACTGATCTGATGATGAAAATATGTAATATAACCATTATTAAATTTAAACAATAAAAAAATTTAAATAAAAAAAGAAGAAACAAAAATAAATAAATAAATAAAGTTCTAAGGGTGAGACACCCATTCCACAAAATAGTATCTTTATAAAAAGAAAGGAGACACCAGAGCATTCACTTTTTCATGCACACAGAGAAGAAAACCATGTGAGGACATAGGGAGAAGGCAGTTATTTCTAAGTCAGGAAAAAGACCTGAGCCAAAGCCAACCCACTGGCACCATGTTTGACTTCCAGCTTCAGGACTGTGAGAAATGAATTTCTGTTCTATAAGCCACAAAATACATGGTGTTCTGATATGCAGCACAAGCAAATGAATAAATACTGGTTTCTTTGCAACAAGAAATATGTTCTAGAATTAGACTGCAGCAATAGCACTATAAATTCATACTATCAATCTGCACATTTTTAAAAGATGAATTTTGTAATACATAACTGTTAAAAAACAAAAAAGATTATAATAGGTGTATAGATGATGTATGAACTAAATTTTTTTTTAGGTTGGAACAAATAATTGACTTATAATGCTAATATGGCATGGTGGCAAGACATATTTTGGTTTTCAGTAAGCCGGGAGTGGTGGCGCACGCCTGTAATCCCAGCACTTGGGAGGCTGAGGCAGGAGGATCGGTGCGAGTTCGAGACCAGCCTGGGCTACAAAAGTGAGCTCAAGGCCAGCCTGAACTGCATAGCGAGACCCTGTCTCAAAAAGACAAAAATGCTGGGCGTGGTGGCTCACGCCTGTAATCCCAGCACTCGGGAGGCTGAGGCAGGAGGATCGGTGCAAGTTCGAGACCAGCCTGGGCTACAAAAGTGAGCTCAAGGCCAGCCTCAACTGCATAGGGAGACCCTGTCTCAAAAAGACAAAAAAAAAAAATAATAATAAATAAATAATAATAATAATTTGGTTTTCAGTTACTGGTTATATAATATTAAGCATGGCAGTTGACTTCTGCTAATTGTTTTGAGTCCAGGTATCAAAAGGACTCAAAATGAAGAAAATAGTATCTACCTTATAAAATTACTCTGAAGATAGCATGAAATAAAGAGAAGTGCATCATAAAGCAGAACTTAAGTACATGATAGGGTGCCTGGCTAGCTCAGTTGGTAGAGCATGAGACTCTTAAGTACATGATAAATTACCTCAACCATGTAAGAAGACACTTATTAAAAGAGAAAAATACTTCAAAATCTCTAAAAACAAAAATCAAAGCCTACATCATAATAAATATAAAATCAACCCTTTAGGGAAAAGGATATTTCATCTTTATTGTCCCTAATTAAGATTAGTAGCAAATAATCTCACTGATCATCCCTCCAGGTTTATAAACGAACTACAGCCAAGGCAAAGAGTGACTTCACTTGTGAACCAAAGCTTCCCTAAAGATTAGCTTCATAAGCCACATGTGATGGCACACACCTATAATCCCAGCACTTGGGAGGCTGAGGCAGGAAGATTGGTGCAAGTTCAAGACCAGCCTGGGCTACAAAAGTAAGCTTAAAGCCAGCCTGAACTGCATAGAGACCCTGTCCCAAAAAGATACACACACACACAGAGATTAGCTTCATACATAACTCTGAATGCTGAACGGTATTTGAAATGATATACAGAAAAATTTCTCAAAAGGATACAGATACAACTATAAAATCTACTTAGGTTTTGTTGTACAAGTAATCAAAATATTTTAGAAAAATGACTACACATTAAAAGAAGTAAATACTCACTTCAGTGATAAACATTTTACAAGAAGTCTTTGTCCAAAATGTTCCTTGGGTACATCAGGAACACTAAGCCGTTCTATTGGATCTTCCTAGAGAGTGAGAAGGAACACTAAAATGAATATGTTTACCATATTTTAACACTTTGCAATTTACCTTTTTTAGAACTTACTTTACTAATCTAGTATGGTCTTCATCATTAAACATAGGAAAGAATGACCTATTTTTCCATAAAACAGACATCACCAGGTTCATAGGTATGCTCAATTTATAGAAGTTATTAAGAATAAATTCACTAGTACAAAAATGTTTCATTTATGCAATTTATAGCTATTTAGCATTTATTTCCAACATTATTATAATACCATGTGTCCATGACTGCAAGCCTTTTGGAATGCTGACACCAGTAGCCCACTATAGCACACATGCCATAAGTTCACCACCACTGCTATACATAAGTCAAAATACCAAAAGATCTATCTGAACAATCAATGACTTCTTTATAGGTAGAGTACTATACCTCATCTGGTGATGGGTGCAAAGCAAAGAGTTCTTTGTGACGATTTGATTTTCTCTGGTCATCATTCTGACGGTCTATTTCTTCATTTGGAGTTCGATCAAGTAGGTTAGGAAGCAAAGCATCGGGCAATGAATTTTTTAAGTCAAAGATGCTGCAGGCCCAGCTTCCTCTTGGAGTATCATCTATTGACATGGAACGTCTTTTAAGGTCATCCTGTCATGCAAAACATTAAATATGATTGCATTACTTAACTAAATAATTAACTGCCTAAAACACTTTTTAGCATCATTTAAGAATAAAAGTATTACTTGCTCATCCTGGTAGTTGTTGCCATCTGGAGCATCATCAGATTCAAAGATCTGTTTTGGCAAACCTTTTTGCCTTTCTTTCTGCTTATCTAATGTATTGGGATTAAATCCTGTTCCCAGTTTATGGTATCTATTCAAGATAAAATAAATAAACATCAATTTTTAAAACTTTTTCATTTTGTTCACATAATCATGTAATAAAGCAAACATTCTCTTCACATAATAGCAATATTACTATTCACATAATAGCAATCTAGTCCATCAGTCGTCAATATGCTAAACATTTTTTTTTTTTTTTTTTTTTTTGCGGGACCAGGGTTCAAACTCAAGAGCTTGCACTTGCCAGGCAGGCATTTGTGCCTCGGAGCTATCTCCCCAGCCCCCAATATGCTAAACATTTAACCAAAGAAAATTTAACAAAATTTCATTTTAAATTCCTTTAACCTGCCGGGCGTGGTGGCGCACACCTGTAATCCCAGCACTCGGGAGGCTGAGGCAGGAGGATCGGTGTGAGTTCGAGACCAGCCTGGGCTACAAAAGTGAGCTCAAGGCCAGCCTGAACTGCATAGTGAGACCCTGTCTCAAAAAGACAAAAAAAATTCCTTTAGCCCAACTGCAAAACAGACAACGGGTTTCTAGAATTAACCATATGTTCCTTCTTTTCATGCCAACCATGTATATATAACTTAATCTGCAGTTTCAATTCAGAGAACAGGTCAATAAAAAGAAAACAGAAAGCCAAATTAAAGAATAAATGAAAAAGTAGAATACATATTATCATTAATTTTTTAAATGTAAAAATATAAATCAGTGAATTTACAAGTTTTGATATATCTTATTCTGTAAGCTACGAACTTATCAAATCAAAATCAGCAAAATCCACAGCCATTCCATACATACTGTTATGGTTTCTATCTAGATGTCCCCCAAGGACCCACAGGATCATGGATGCACCAGGACCATAGCTCATGGGCCCAGGGGTGCAATCCTCATCCCTGGTTGGGTCCACCGAAGAGTGTATGGCTAAATGTGGAGAGGTGGAGCCTCGTCAGAAGAAGGGCTCACTGGGGCATGGCCTCAAGGACCTGTCTCTCCTCCTTCCTGATCTCTTTTTGCTTCCTTCCTACCTTGCTAAAGAGCAATTCTCCTCCACTAGACTCCTCTGCCATGCCTTGGAGCCAGCCTACTATGGACTGAAACCTGTATAAATTGTGAGCCAAACTAGAACTTCCTTCTGTTAAATTGTGGGTGTTCAGTATTGTGTCTAGACAATAAGGAGCTAAAACACATCTATTATTAAAATATTACTTAAGTTGCTAAGTACAACTTTTCAATTAACATTAACCTTTCCTAATAGTCTGATAAAAATCCAACACCCACAAACATTAATAAGAACTGACCAAAAAACAATTACTGTTGACAATTCAATACTTTCCAAGTCAAAACCTGAGGAATACTTTAGTTAGAACAATTACATTACCAGAAGATGGCATAGTTTTTGCAATCAATCAATGCATGAAATAAAAATCTATTTTATATGCATCATTCACACTGTCTTGCTGCTAATGCTATTAAAATTAACAGCTTTATGATGTTAACATCACAGCATAAAAAAAGAGAAGCATTCTTTTCTAAGAAAACTGTAACAAAGACTATCCTATATTTCCCCCAAAATAAGACCTAACCAGAAAGTAAGTTCTAGTATGACTTAACTCAAATTATAAGTCTGAGCTGACTGTCAACCAGATACATTTAGTATATTGATTAAACACACAACACACAACATTGTATGTATAAAATAATACATAAATGTCAATAATATTGACATTAATGCCAACAGAATATAAGCTATAATCATTTATAAATAAAACCAAATGCCTTTAGGTGAGAGATAAATGACTTTGTAAGTAAGTGAACTCCAGACGTACTGGAAATGACCAACCAGAGTATAGACAAAAAGCATGAATTATATGCATACTCAATCAACAGATGGGGCTGCGTCTAATATGAGTCTTCATAATTCAGTACATCATGTGTGGTAATGATGCACTATGAGCAGGGCACATGAACAAGAAGTGTTCATGTATTTTTTATTTACGTACGTACGTACGTGTGTGTGTGTGTGTGTGTGTGTGTGTGTGTGGCCAGATCAGCTTGCCCTGGGGGCAGGGCTGGCATGACATGTGGTGCTGGAGACCAAACCACAGTCGCTGTCCCTGCGCTTACCTAAGCTTGCCTAAGCAGGTGCTTTAGAAGCCTGAACTACCTCACCAGTCGCAGGAAGTGCTCGTTTAAGAAGAGCTCTACTGTTGGACATGAGAGATTAGACCAAAGATTCTACAGAGAATAGAGCCGTAAAAATTTAGGCAGGGATCCAGGGTCTGGAGTCATGGTGATGCACCAGACGACACGGCTCTATCTGAACAGACGTAGACTGGCATATGTGAGACAAAGGCAACCCCTGAGCGTAAGCCCTGCTGCATCTCTTGGAGCGAAAATCAGTATCCGACCTGACTTTCTTTTTGAGAAGATATAGCAATAGCATGAAAAGATACAGAAACAGTTTCTTAGACTTCCATGATAAGTCTGAAGTGTATAATCTGTTCAGTTGCACATATAAGTAGCCCTGGTACAACAGGGTCAACTTGCATTTATGAGAGTCATGGAATATGAAAAATAAAATGATTCATAACCCACACTCTTTCTCATGTTCTGGTTATGGCTGCAGTCAACGTCCACCAATCCCTCTTTACACCAGTTTTCTGGCCTCATCTCCCACCGCTGTCAGCCTCACTGGCCCACGTACCACTTCAGTCCATCACACAGGAATGCCCCGCCCTCTGCCTATGAACACTCCTCTCCCTGCTGGCTACAGCACTCATGCTCACTCCCTTCAGACCTCTGCTCAGAATCACCTCAGTGAGGGCTTCTCTGATGACTGACATGAAACAGAAAAGTGTGTCCTTCTTGAGCCTCCACATCCCCTCACCCTGTTTTGATGAAGATTATCTTCACTCCACCTTTTTTTCAATTTTTTTTTTAAGAGTAAAAAAACAAACAAGACAAACTCAACAAGAAAGGCAGAAACAAAGCACCATAAAACAATATAAATAGCACAGACTTTCAAAGAAAGAACAGAAAATCAACCGTTGTTATACTATGTATTGTTATCAAGTTTGTTGCTTAGATTGCCAGATACAGGTATACACGATTGATCAAACAATTAAGCGTCAACTCTTCCTTTCAATAAATCTTAATGTTTGTTCTTATACTTTTTCTTTTAATTTATTTTAAAGAGTATAACAATAACAGGCAAAACATTAGAGATTTATTTGTTGTTTGTTTTTTAAATTTATTTTTTATTTTATTTATTTATTTTCTTGTTTCACAACCTTTGTTTGTTTATTCACTCATTTTTATGGCCGGCTCAGCCCACCCCGAGGGCAGGGCTGGCGCAGCATGTGGTGCCAGGGATTGAACCACGGTCCGTGAGTCTGTCCAAGCTTTCCCAAGCAGGGCTTTAGACCACTGAGCCATCCCGCTAGGCCCCTGTTGTTTGTTTTTTAATGTGGAACCAGAGATTGAACTCAGGCCCTTACGCTTGCCAGGCAAGTGCTTATGTGCTTATTCTTACTGAGCTATCTCCCTGGCTTTTTTTTTTTTTTTTTTTTGGTACAAGGTCTACAGCAGTGGTTCTCAACCTTTCTAATGCCGTGACCCTGCAATACAGTTCCTCATGTTGTGGTGACCCCAAACCAAAAAATAATTTTGGTAGTTACTTCAAAACTGTAATTTTGCTACAGTTATGAATCAGAATGGCTTTAGGCAAACCCTGTATTTTGTTTTATTTTTATTTTTAGTCTTTTTTGAGATAGGGTCTTGTTATGCAGTTCAGACTGGCCTTGAGCTCACTTTTGTAGCCCAGGCTGGTCTCGAACTAGCACCAATCCTCCTGCCTCAGCCTCCCGAGTGCTGGGATTACAGGCGTGCGCCACCACGCCTGGCCAAACCCTGTATTTTGGTCTTTTGACGTGACCCACAGGTTGAAAACCGCTGGTCTACAGGGTCTCATTATAGATCAGACTCCTAGTGATCCTCCTGTTTTCAGCCTCCCAAGAGCTGGGATTATAGGCAGGCATGCGCCCCCACGCCCATTCTCTAACTCTGTCTCAGCACACCCCGGAGGCGGGGCCAGTGCAGCATGCCAAGGGTCAAACCACAGCTACTGCACTCTGGCTAAGCAGGTGCATTAGTCTACTGAGCCATCTGGCTGGCCTTAGAGACAATGAATTTAAAAGCCAAGATGAAAGGCATTCAGCTGTGGCTGTTACGTTGCACACTGCTATTCTCAGTGTAATTGTTCATATTACAAATATTAGCATATAGTTAGTCAAAGTGAAAATTTTAAACATTAACTGCTACTTTCAAAAAACTGATAAACTAATAGTACAATCATCTAAGGTGTCCTGTGTATATGCTTCCATGATTTTCCCCTTCCTTTTATCTTTCCTTCTTTCCCTCATCTTCATTGTTTATTCCTTATGCTGTTTTTTTGTTTTTTTGTTTTTTTCTCTTTACTGTAACTATTGTACCTGTCCAATTTTATTTCTTAAGTTCTTACACTAGGGAGACACTACGATGTTTAGAACATGTGGGTCTGATTTATTTTGTATGAGTGTAACTTCTAGTTACACCCATACAGTGATGTAGAGATGAGACCAAAGGGCAATTCATAACCCTAGAAGCAGGGAACAATAGACAGGGCCCAGGGAGGGCTGCTTTCTATTACCTGGAAATCCAGGAAAGCTGGGATTCAAGGTTGCAGATAGCAGCTTATCCTGCAGGTGCCCTGTTCTTTGATCCCTTGCTTGGGATGTTAGTGGTTGCTTCCTCCCCTGCTAATCTGTTATCTGTTAGCATCTGTGTGAATGCAGTGTTAGGTAAATGGTAGAAGACTAGTGATTTGTAGTCTGTATTCACCAAAGTAGTTAGCACATTCCTTAGCCTGTTTTTAGCCCTGAATAAAGGTGAGCTGTTTCTGGAGCTCTGGGCTCACTTGGAGAGAGACCTCAGTGAGCCCTCTGAAGCTACGTGCATCAGGTCTTCTCGGCGTTTCTTTCAGCACCGACTCATAACGTACAACACATCCATTTACCTAGAAAAGCCTCAAGCTTATCTTTCATTATAGCTAAGTAATACTCCACCATATAAAAATGCCACATCTTTGCTATCCATTCAGGTGACGGGCATTTTGGTTGTTTCTAAAAATTTAGCTATGATGAATTGTGCTGCTATTTAAACATACACCCCACCTCTTAACACAGTCTGTACCTAGTTGCTGCTCTTGACCTCATCCCACTAGGACACAAGGGACACAAGCACCATCCAAGCAAGGTGTTGGTCGTAGACATTACAGTGTCATCAGGGTCAGTGACAGTGCTTGATATATTCAAGATGCTTAAGAAGTATGTGTACTTCCTGCCCCTTTACCAATTTTTGTTAAATTATGAAAGAATTGTCTGGATTTGCTGTAGGGCTATTTCACTTCAGCCATTTCTACCCTGACTCTTATGTCTGCACGGTTAATTTTTTTTTTTTTACTGCGCATAATTTTAATTTCTAGAGATAACACTGATTCTTATACAGATATAACATCCTTTCTCTATCTCTTCTACAGCATACATAAATGTACTCATTACACTCTGGGTCCTAATTTGGGCTCTACCAACTGTTCCCTAAATTATTAGTTCTTTTATTGGTATACTGACAATTCTCTTTAAGCGCACTGCCTTTTTCCAAATACTGTACTTGGACATTCTGTGCTCAGTGTTCCTCTCTGTAACCTCATCTACTCTGAACTGCTATGCCAGCCCAGATCAGGTGGCTGCGGGCAAAAACAGAGCATGCTGCCAGGCTAAGTCTATCAGCAGCTGGTTCTGAGTGTGAGGGCCTCTTCTGCTCCAGGCTGTGTCCACCCTAGACACCAGGCCATCAGTTGAAGCCTCCGAAATTAGTGCTCTTAGCGGAAAACTCTCCTGAAGCTTCTATATGTGTCTTCTCCACACAGCAGTCTGTACTATTTTTCCACATTTCATCTATCTTCTTCCAGACATACTTTTGAACTTCTAGTCCACCAAAAGTATCCCTTTGTCTTCCATTTATCTGTGCAGATAACTAATATTCAGTATAACAAAAAAATATAAACTTTGGAACCCAAAACTCGAGTCTAATCCTGGTCACTTCACATTTTAGTCTGTAGGACATCTCAGAAGTTACTCAACTTCTCTGAGTTTGAGCTACCTTATCTGCTAGAACTTTAAATGCGATGAGTCTAAAGTTCCCAATAAAATACCTAGCACACAGCTAAGTACCTCAAAATGTCGCCCCTTGCCCAAAACAAAGTTAGAAAACCAATAATTAGAAGATTCCATGATTCTGTGGACAAGATATTTTACAACTCATCTCTTGATATAAATATTTTTGATTATACTGAAAAAATAAAATTTTGATTATAGATTTCCCAACATATATGCAGAGAAGTAATGACTTAAATTAACAGAGAAACTGTTTTCTTCTGACTACTAGAATACTTACCAAAATTCTAAGTCAATAAAAAGTTCTTCTATGTAAAGAGTAGCAAACTATGCTTTTATGAAGCCACAGTGCAAGCAAAAAGCATGTCAGCACTGCCCTCCAGAAGAGCCCTTCACACAGCAATGAAGTCCAACAAAAGCATGAAGGCAGAAGAAGCAACGGGCAGATCCTGTGTTCTGGTGCTGTGGGGCGCACATCACTGCACTTGTGGAAAGGTGACATCATAGACTGAACCCTCAACTCCTTGTCATCTGACGCATCCTTAGAAAACTAAAATAAGCCTAAGAAGTTTCAGTGAGATCTTTCTTCATCACCCACATTAGCAGGGGAAAAGGAGTTTTACCCATTGTCTTAGTCTCACATGACATTTCAAACACAGTCCACCAGAAAAATTTTTAAGTCACATGGCAGGACAAAATAATATTTGATTATTTACCTGATTAGATGTAAAGGCAAAAGACTTACAAATATTTGGATACTTAGTAAGAAGCAGAAACCTTCAAAAAGCACAATCTGGAAAATGGACTCTATGTTTTACTAAACTGAAATCTTTTTGAGAAAAATTATTAATCAGTCTCTAGCCATAATTTTCTAAAAAAAATAAAACTATAAATTATCAATATATATCCATTAATTATTTACTATAACTCAGAAATACTATTACACACCTCTGAATAACTACTATGAAGATAATAATATGCAATGTAATAATTAGTGTAACTGTCCCAGTAACCTGTTTTGAAACTGTTTCATTGCTATTTTATCTTTTTTCGCATGAAAATGAATTTAAAAAAGAAATATTATTATACAAATCTATTATTTTATTTATTTATGTAATTTTTGTAGTACCAGGGATTTAACTTGGGACCTAGCACTTGCAAAGCAGATATTTATGCTACTGAGCAAGCTCCCTGGCCCACCTAATATTTTACAAGGACAATAAGCAAATGTCAAATTATGGAACACCAAAGGATAAAATATGTATGTAGAAGAATTTTCTTGACTATCTTATTTAAATAAGTTTTCAAGACTTATTGCTGTCCATCTTAATCCATTTACAAATTCTAGCCAGTATTTTTAAGTCTTAAACATACAACTTACTTTCGGATCACAATTGCCCAGTCTTCCGTATAACTTCTTATACAATCTCTAACATGTGGATCCATTTCACTATTTTTAAAAAAGAAAATGTAGTTTTAATTTAGATAGGAAAACAATTCTGTCTGCAAATCTGGTTGATGCAGTGTTTGCTCTTAATACAAGAAGGGAACAGAACAGAACCTGTTCTAGGTTCTGCCCACAAGGAACAGAACATAGGCAGAACAACAGCAGAGTCCCTGTAGTTACCCAACACCACAGAGGGAGCACCTCCTTACCTTTCCTCAGGCACAGCTGACACAAGGGTCCTGCACTCCCTAGGAGTATAGACAACTTCAATATCATCTGGAGGAAATTCAACCAAATCCCTCAAAGGCCCAGAATCCACAGCTAAAGGGTGAGTAATGAGGTAATCTTCCAAATCTACTGGATCCACCGCTTCCGTAAGGGGCACCTTCATAAAGAGGAGTGAGTGAAGGACAAAAGGGGAGATGTGAGCCTAAGAACTATGAAACATTAAGCAAAGGAAAATATTTCAGCCTATTATGCATTTAATCTGCATCTTTCTAAAATTTTCAAAAAATATTCAACCAACTGTACTAAAGAAGCAGTAAAATGTTGGCTTTTGAGTATTCCTTCATGCTTCTCATTATACTCTAATTTTCTTGCTTAGATTTTGCCCATAACTCTCATACAAAAATAATGTGTGTGGTGCATGTGTGTGTGTGTGGCATTTTGTTATCTTTGTCATTTTTTACTGCCAAGTTGTAAAGATTTAATTTTATTTGTTATTGTTAATATCTTAGTAATAATATATAATCAGACTGTGGAAAGCTAAACGATCATACTCCAAGTATTCTTCACACTCAACCCATGAGTCCTTGCTAATTTACATGGAAAAATAAATGAAAATAACCATAGGGGTGGATTATCAGGTGGGTCTCAAGCGTAATCCCATATATGCATGTGAGGACACCAAGGGAGACTTGGGCCACAGAAGCAGGGAAGGGAGCCAGGTGAAAATGGAGCAGAGAGAAGTGGACAGCTGTAAACATATGTGCATGGCGAAGAGGCAAGCAATGACAGACTCCTCCAGAGCCAGAAAAGAAGCAAAGAACTGGTTCTTCCTTAGGACTTCTGAAGGAGCGCAGCCCCATCAGACCGGGTGACACTGATTTCAGACTCTGCCCCTTGTAGTAAGGGAGAATAAATTTTTATTAGGCTCAGGGATACAGTTCAGTGGCATAGCACCTGCCTGGCAGGCACAAGGTCCTGAGTTTGATTCCTGGTACCAAAAGAATAAATTTTTTATTGTTTTAAGCCATTGAAAAGGTGATAATTTGTCATAGCAGCCACAGAAAACCAGTAAACAGATGCAAAAAACCTAGACATAAAATATATTAGCAATGATAAAAGATTTGTGGCATGATATCACGGTTGATAGTATAATTTTTAATGTAATACTGCTTGTCTAATTAAAGAAAGGGTACTCAGGCAAAACTATAAAGAACATGTAGTAAATATGCAGTTGTACAGCAGTGAAAATGAGAACATGATTTCACCATGTTCATTTGGAATACAAACACTGACACCCAATCTGTGCAGGTGTATATTAAGTAGCTGGTACCTAAATCTGCCTCTTTGAACTAAACAACTAATAACAGGTAAAATAATAAATGGCTAGCACATCACCAACACTGAAAAGATAGTAGCTAAATTATTATCATTGTTATCTTGTTTAAACTCTCTCCAAAGTCTGTAAGTCAGAGATACTACTATTTAACTTTTATAAGTAAGTGCATTGGTACTCAGAGAAGGTAAAGAACTTCTAAAAAAAATAGCTTGGGCTAGGTAAACAGCTCAGCGGTGCCTGTGTGGCACATGCAAGGATCTAGGTTCAATCCCCAGTACTGCACACTATGTTAAGACACTGAGCCCTAAGCACACTATTCTGTCTGAAGCTGGGCATGGGCGTGCAAACCTGTATTCCCAGTGCTGAGGAAGCTAAATCAGGAGGATCACTACGAATCCAAGCTACATAGGGACACCCTATATCAAACAAACGAACAAACAAATAAATAAAGATCAAAAATAAAACCACCATAAAATGGTAGAACAAAAAATAAGTCTTTTTTTTTTTCTTTTCTTTTTTTTTTTTTTTTTTTT
>PVJA010051484.1:0-12817 GCA_004027025.1 Myocastor coypus | reverse complement strand
CTTAGATACTAGACATGATTTTAACATGCACAAAATATGTTGACTTTAAAACATTTGTTTGGAGTCTGGGGAAATAGCTCTGTAAAATAAGCACTTGCCTGGCAAGCGCAAGGGTCTGAGTTCAATCCCCAGTTCCATAAAAAAAGAAAGAAAGAAAGAAAGAAAGAAAGAAAGAAAGAAAGAAAGAAAGAAAGAAAGAGAGAATACAGATGAAGCTCGTGACAAGGATAATCCAAGACTGCAGTTAAGCTAAGCCGCATTAGTGCTGGGCTTGGTGATGAGCTATCAAACTTAGGGAGCCTTCATGCTGATCCCAAGCAAGTACCACAGAGGGTCTGTGCCCTAGGCATATCCACCAGCTCAATTTGGGGAGCCCAGCGTGTGTTTGATACTTTTCTTCAGTTGAGATGCAAAGCGGACAGTTCAGATGGATGGATGAAATATTGATTGCGTTGGCTAAGGGTTGAGAAATATCAGGGGAGAGATTTCTTACATGCATCCGGACCTACAATGCCCCTGGTCAACTGAGTAGTTCTACCCCATGCCATAGAAGATGCTTACGACAACCGCGGGTCCCAGTGCTAATTCCCTTGCTCCCATGGCAAACAGCATTTGTAAATGAACTTTCGTGCAATTAAGGTTTGTTGAGGACGTTCTTCTTCTCACATCTGGCAATACTTAGCTTCAAAGTCCTCCTCTTTGGCTCACAGTCTCCTTTGTAACGCAGCTGGTCTTGTGTGGCCTAATTGTGAGATGATTTGTTGTGTGATTCCAGTAGCATTGTTTATTTGCACAGTGGTTGGGTGGAATTTATAAACTGCATAACATTCATCTAGACTGTTTTCTTTTGAGTAGAAAGCCACATTTTCTCCAGCATTCATGACTGGGATTACAATTAGGTGGAGCACTCGAGATATTTTCATCCCGACTTCCTTCTGTTAATTAACGACATTATACCAGAAACTCTTGCAACCGAATGGAAAGATGTAAGCGGAACATGGAAAGAACAAGAGTGACGAATCGAGTGGAAATCAATCTTTATTTTGCATATGTGAACTTGTTAACAAATGCTCACATGTAACTAATACAAGCTGTACATTACTTCTAATTAGTTCTAGCTGTTCTCAGGAAAATAGAGTGAAATATGGAGACTCTTAAAAGGAATCTCTTTTGCTATTCTTGGTCTGTTCCTGAGAAACCCAGGAAAATGGTCCCAGTTACTTGTCACAATTTCTTTAATGGTGAAATGTCTCCAGTGCTTCTAGGCCTATAAAAAGTTCTAAGAGAATTTGACCTTCCCATTTTGTTTCCTTTATTAAAAAGAAACTTCATGTGTTTTTTTTTTTTTTTTTTTTTTTTTTCAACAAGAATATTTCTAAATAAAGTATGAGTGGAATTTTCAAAGTACTTCAGAGATTTTTAAAAAGTGACAATTCCAGTATCGGGGATGGGACTTGAGAGATCTTTATAATATTGATATGTGTGGAGACTGGAAAGTGACCCTAGGAGAGATAAGAGTGTCACCCCTGTAACAACAGAAGCTACGTTTTGGCCAAGCGTTTCCATCATGGCCTTGCTTTGGAGAATGAATCACTGAGCAGAGTCTGGCCCTCAGATTCGCTGCATCTACATGTGGGCAGCGTCTTGGGGAGACACATCCTGGGGTCACAGAAATGCTGAGTGTAGCAGGTCAGTTTAAAAGTTGGTTGTGGGAGCGGTGACCTCTGGCATTCCGAATGCTTGCCTCTTTTCATGCAGTGCCTCTGCCTGTGCACTGACGGAAACGACCCTGTCTGGACCCCTGGGAGATTAAGTTCTTTAAACTGATTTGCTTGCTTGCCGCGGAATTAAAATAAATACAGGAGAGAGGTCAGGTGTGTGATGTAAGTGAAGTCAGGGTTCAATGCAATCCCTAGCCCCCCACGAGAACAACGCAACCTAGATATCTAGAGCCTTCCAACACAGCCATTCTGACCATCTAAGATGGAAGTCATTAATTCTTTCTTTGCCCCGCGCTGCAAGCCTTTATTTAAAAGGGTGAAGATGTTGCTCAGCTGCAGCAGCCGACGATGGAAGGCGCGCTGTCCATGCTCCTCACAGACTGCGTCAGCCCCGTAAATCTGTCACTCACTCATGTAAATTTCACGGGCGACCCTTGCCATCACGCCAATCTCGTGTCTTCAGACTGTGGGATTCCCTCATTCCCTGAGGACGGGGCCACCTTTCTGGAGTATACTGAGTGTAGGCTAAGCTCGGGGCTCTCAGCTGTATACAGTGAAAAGAGTGAAATGCGGAAAGAGATAAACCCACGCCAGGACCTGACTGGGAGGTGAGCTGCGTGCACATGGGGAAAGAGCGGAACTGTGCGAGGCATGGCCTGGTGACACGTGTGGCACAGCTCAGGCGGCAAGGACACGGGGTTTCCCAGAGGAAGTACAATGAAAGAAGTGAGCTCTCGAGGGGAAAGCCTACGAATTCCATCTCGGTGAAGGCAGGATCTCTGGACCTGCGGGCTTGGCGGTGGGCGGTGGATCCTCTGTGTGGGGTCTTCCCCCTCGCCGCAGCCTTGACCTCTTCCCTGCCTGCCCACAACACCTCTGCACCACCCCGTGACAACTACACAGTCTCCAGATGTCGCCACATAACCTCAAGGGCGAAGTCGCCCCGTAGGGAACCACGGGTGAGATGATCAGTTTTCTCCCTGAACTAATGCAGTTGAGTACTAGAGAAGAGGCCACTGTTCCCAGTGTGCAGGGAGGGCCGGGCCAGGGTAGGCAGAAGAATCTCAACCCCAGGATCCGGCGCCGAGTGTGTCCTAACGCGTCACGTCGTTATGACGCTATTTTTGCACTTAGACCGATGTCTTAAAGGTGCTAATGTCGACCCATCTTTAGTCTTACATAGATTCTGCTGTGAACACCTTCCAAATAAAAAGAAGGGTTGCCGCATATGATTAATTGCCTTAGAAGTATCTAAACAGTACCTTAGAAAGCATCTATAATGGAAGAACAAATATGATTGGCTAGCCACCACCCTAAGCCAAGACCCTTGGCGCTGAGAATTCTTTCCTCTCTATACTATTATTCTGACTGAGAGCTTGAGCTCTACACTGTGTGCCTGAAGTATGATAGCGCATGGTTCTTCTCACAGTGGAGAGCACCCGTGGCACATAGTCCCAGTCCACTAGCAGCGTTCACTGCACGGCTTTCTCTCCCAGTGTCATCACCTCCGAGCAAAGCCCGGGCCAGCCGCCGCCGCCACTGGCCTTCCCAGCATCCCCCAGTCAGCTCGCGGGCAGCAGCGCTGGTTGGGCAGCACTCATCTTGCTGTGCGCGCTGCAGTGGCCAGCCAAGGCTCCCACCCCAGGCGCCTGGCGCTGCCGTCCGAGTCGGCGCAGTGAACTCCTCCACAGGCTCCTTGTCTCCCAGATCTGTTTTGTAATAATTCTAGCAGGAAGTGAAAAGGCCCAGCGAGTCATGCAGAAACGCACCCCTCAAAGATAAGAAAGCCCGAGCTGACCGTCCCAGCTTGTTCTGACCGGCCGGCGCACTCTGCTTTTATTTCACTTCTCTTCTACTCTCCCAGCAAGCAGGCACTGCGAGGCAGGCCGCATAGTCAGATGTTGGTCAAGGGGGTCCGAGAGGAGGGCAGGTAATTCATGGCAAAAGCGGGCTCCAGCTGATCCCTCTGCAGCTCTTGCTGAGTTCCTTTCAATTCCGTTCATTAGGCTCTGCGCCTGGACTCCAGCGCCGGGGAGCAGCGGGGCAGAAAGAGAGCTGCTGCAGGGAATCTGGTTGCCAGGCTGTTTGCCACAGAAGGGCGGCGGGCACTGGGGCTTTGTCAGGGGGACGTGTGGATCAGAGCCAGGCCCTGTGACCACAGCAGGAGGAGGGGACAGCTGAAACCCCTAGAGCTGGGGTGAGGGACGGGGGGGTGGGGACAGAATGCAAAGCTGCCTGACAAAAACGCGCTCTTCATCTCCTGATTTCCGGAGCAGCCTGGGTTAGGCTGGAGTTGGGGTACCGGGAGGGTCAGGACAGGACACCCACTTCGGAACACTCTCCCTCAACCTCACCTTCCTCTCACTTGCCGGAGAACCATTTCCCCGCAATGGCAGTGGCCCTCCGAAGCTACCAACAGACCTGAAGGACCGTTTGCATGCCCTTCCCATCTATTACCACTTGGCCCCCTAAGCAAAGTAAGAGAATAGGAGAAGGAACTGGGGTGGTACACGCCTGAGTAGCTCTGGGACTTATTCTCATACGGATGGAGAAGGAATTTATGTGCCACCCGCTGTGGGGTTAAAGAGCCTTACCTTGGGGCTGTCTTTCTATACCGGTCAGGGTGGTTTTAAGAATGGGAATGCCCAGGGTACAGATAAACAACAAGGGTTCCAAAGGAGTTATTTTTAGAATTGGGATTCCATGGTATATGAGGTTCTGATGCCAAAATGGTTCTCTTCGGGAGATGCGTCCCTCCTGTCTCCCTCAGAAAGCCACGTGCATCTGAGCATGCACACACAAGCATACACACACACACGTGTGCGCGCGCGCGCGCGCACACACACACACACACACACACACACATGCGCGCACGATCCGATTGCTTCATAAAATCCCACCATTATCATCTCTAGTTTTGATCATAACCCCAAACCATTAGGAAGAACATAATTATAAAACAGATTTTTTCAAATGAAAGGCCATTCTTGGTAAGACTTCTTTATAAAACTCTTCTAAAAAGCACTGAGGGACAGGACTACCTCTGTAAGCAGTCGCCGCTGGGTGTCCCTCCAACCGGTCTTGAACTCCCGCGGCAGTAATGGAAAAAGGCTGTGGCTGTCACCCTTCCCGCTGCTCCCAGCAGCAGCGGGCCAGGCTCTGCACCGTGGACGGAGTCCACTGAAAAGAGTGCCACAAGTTCCCTGCAATAGAAGAGCCAAGCAAGTCATAACTCCCGAAAGTTTCATTCGATTGTGCTGGTCTAGCACACGTTGTGGAGCCTTCTTTAGGGGCATGCGGTGTCCCCAGGCTGTGAATCAGCATGCTGATCGACCTCGTGCTTCCCTCTAAGCCAGGACGCATGCCAGGTCTGAAGGGGTGAGAACGATCTGACCTCCGCTGTTCTTCTGGAGGGGTAGCAGCCACACGCATCTAGCACCCAGGGGGAACGCGGCTCTAGTTGATTTTATTTTATTTTACCTTTTGTCTTTTTGAGGCAAGGTCTCGCTATGCAGTTCAGGCTGGCCTTGAGCTCACTTCTGTAACCCAGGCTGGTCTCGAACTCACACCGATCCTCCTGCCTCAGCCTCCCAACATGCGCCACCACACCCGTCCATGAGTGCATTATTTAAGAAATTACACAGCCATTTCTTTTACTTTCAGCATTAAACCTAATCTCATTTAATAGAGTATATTATCTAGGGCCGGCCTGATAGCTCAGTGGACTAACGCACCTGCTTAGGCAGAGCGCAGTGGCTGGGGCTGGATCCCAGGTGAGCTGAGCTGGCTCCGCCCAAGGCACATGCTGAGATGACAACCGAGACTGAGCACGGTGGTGGCACGTACCTGTGATCCTAGCCCTTGGGAGGCTGAAAACAGGAGAATCACTGCACGCCCAATCTGCATGCAGACCCTACCCTAAATACAGAAAAAGAAATTAAAGCATTAAGTGCATTACCCAACTTTAATTCACGCAATCTGAGCAGATGTGTCTCAGTGAACAACCTGCTTAAGTTTGGGGCAGTACAAAACTGTGGGAACGGTGAGGAGGTCAGAGGCCCGGATCTTGGCCTCACCACTAACAGAGATTTCAGGCAATGCCAGTGTACCAAGCCCAAGGTGGGTGGCCTCCTGAGCCACCAGGAGCAGTGGCAGCTGCTTCACTATGAGCTGCTAGGAATTAGGAAGCAAGAGTTGCTCACGGACTCCAACACAGCAGGCGATTAATAAATAAATATTAGGTATATTTGTCGTAAAGACCACTGACTGCTTACGAAAGGCAGAAGCTTGTTTCAAACTCCCCTCCCCCCAGTCAAGCAGAACAAGTGCTGGTTTGGTCATGTATTGAAGCAACACGCATTCAACCGCCTTCGCATGCTTTGGACTCAGCTGGTGGCAACACGGAGTCACACGTGATCATGGCTTTAGAGGATCTCATAGCCTAGTGGTAGACAGATACATAAATTTACAAAACCACTTGGAGAAAAGCTAAAATAAGGAGATAGGCAAGAAATGCCACGGACCAGAGGAGGGTGCTGGGAACACAGCACACAGGGGCTCGCACAGGGTCGGCCAGGCTCCAGGTCAGGGCAACCTCCTGAGCGCCCAGCCCTCGGCACGGCCTCTCGAGGAAGCCATCCAAGCTCCCGGCCAATCCATCGCCTCCCCAGGCCATATCCTAGGTAACCAGCGACAGCCTCGGAAACGGAGCATACACAGTGGAAAGAAACCAGAACAAATAAGCTCTGGCATTTCCACTCATTGCAGGACAGTCCATCTGAATTGTTAATAAACAGAGCACGGAGCCCCTGGACAGAGCAGAAGAGAGACTGGACGGCCCCAGGGCCTGGAGAACCAGAGGTCTAAAGCGATCTCTTGGTGTCAGGGCAGGGTCAGCTGCAGGGCCTGGGCTTTTGAAGGCTGTGCCTTGGAGCTTTTCCCTTGTCAGGGGTCAAAGAGGAGGACAGAGAAGGACAGAACGTGCATAAGAGGACGGGGATGGCACCGAGGCCCGTGAAGCGGGAGGCTTGGTTCCGAGTGGCCTGCCCTCCCGGCCCTCCGGGCCCTCCAGGACCTCCGTTCTCTACTGCACTATAAATAGCCTTCTAAAATGTTACCGTAACTTAAGGAGTCTCCTTTAGGAAGCGCTTGCTGGTGACTCACCCCACAGCTATGCAGAGAACTGAGCACCCTGCTGGGACTCTGGCAGGGTCCCACCTACAACCCCATTGCTGTACCAGGAAGGACAGTGTCCTGGCAGATAAAGTCACCCTCAGGGCCCTCACCTTGCAGGGGCCCTTGCCCAGGGGGCTTCCTAGAGCAGGGGGCGGTGAGGGGGGTAGCAACCTGAAGACAGGAGTCTGTGCTTCCAAAGAGAATTCAGAGGTTGCATTCAACGAAAAAAAATCTTTCCAAGACCGGGCCCTTTTCTGATGACAGGCCACAGACAAAAGGGAAACAGGCCCGGGGCTCACTCAAGGGGACTTGGAACTACTGAATCTTATCCCCAAATATCCTAGATGTGCTTTCATCCGGTGTCACTACAACAGCCAAGGCCAAGCCGCCATCTTGGCCACCTGCCTAAGAAAGCTCCGCACACCTCCCTCCCAGACTCCCGGCTCTGCAGAAAGTCAGAACAACAAGGAAAGGCCCTTCTGAGGCAGCTCCAAGAAAACCCACCTCCCCGGCGCCTCCAGGGCCTTTCAGTTTAAAGCCAGCCCCTGCCAAGCCCTGGAGATCAGCCAGGAGGAGCTTGGTGTGAGTGCTTGGTGTCCTTCAATGCTTCTTCTTTAGAACAAAAGTCACTTGTCATACATAGTAATACATACATACAGCAAAATTATAAAGTGAAAAGCAGTAACGCAGGAAGATCAGAACTCTCCTCCCACTGGGTGAGGGAAGAACCCCAGCCCCTTTGGTCTATGGCTGAGCTTTCGCGTCCTGAGATCGCTGCCCACGTTTATCATTTTCTTTCTTGCTCCCAAGACTTGAGTTGTTTTGCCCAATCTGCTCCGCCCCTCTGTATCCACACTCTTCAGTGCAACAACGGAGAGGTAAAGGAGAATATCACAAAGGTGGCTGAGATTTTCACGTGTCTGAATTTTTGTACATAGACATTTTGGCACAGTTTAAACCACGGACTGTGAGCACAGAACATTTCCTTAAATATTTCTCTTCCACACTTGTAACTTGCTAAGGCGTAACATTAAGGCTATGTGTACAGTGGAAGTGTACAGCTGGGTGAATTTTAGTTTATATTTATTTTGTTGCACAAGTATCATCAGCCTTTAGAGTACTGTCATTCCTGTGACACAAATCGAGTTTAATCCTATGCACTGTTATCCAGGGGTTACACTATGTGATATATATATATATATATATATATATATATATATATATATATATCACAAAATTCATTCAAATCATTCCATTTGCTGAGCTTATACACTGCTTTCACTTTCTGAAATTATAGATAACAAAGTGATGAATCTTTACCCTTTGCACTCTTTTGATTATTACATGAGGATAATTTCCTACAGTAGCCTTGCTGGATGAATGTAAATGTTTACAAGATTGCGGATATATGGGTGTGTGTGTGTGTGTGTGTGTGTGTGTGTGTGTGAGTTCCCCAAGACAGATGTAATTCTTATGTGTCACAAGCACATACTAGTGCAAAAGGAATCTAGATGTACACGGTCCAAATTACTTGTGTCCGCTAAGTAGTCTCACGGGCTCATTCCCATTGCAGAAAGACACTCCTGTCAGGCAGTCTCCCCAGAGCTGAACGGCGCTGCCTGTTCCCACCTCTCAGTTGTGGAATCAGAGACTTCCTGCTTCTGTGTGGCCCAGACCAGGGGCCACCAGCCTCATGGGGCTCCTGTGGACAAGGGTCATGTCTGGACTGAACAGGAACATGATGGATGCTCTTGAAGGGTAGATGCCGGATTCTGAAGACAGAAGGAGAGCTGCCCAACGTCTGTACAAAGCGACCCATGAAGGACATTTTTCAGCGGTAGTGCTGCAGAGACGGGAACAAGGTCCGTTTCTTTCAGCCCCTAGAACGGATGCTGGACTATTTGGACTATTTAGGCTTTTCGGTGGCTTGACTCTGACCATGGGCATTGCTTGCCTAGAGACTGGGGAGGGGCTGGTGTCCCTGTACCTGCTGAGTGGTGGCAGAGCAGATGCCAGGGCAAACCGTGTCACATAGCATTGAACCCAAGACTTGCCCAACTTCAGCACTTGAACAAAAACTCACCGAAGTTACAGCACTTTCTTTCTAACAGGCTTTTGCCGCCGTAGCGGCAATGGCACGGGCGGCAGGGGTGGAGCAGAGAAGCAGACATAAGGGCAGCGAAGCCTCTGTGCACTCTGAAGACTTGGAGAGGACCGCGGGCAGGGAGCCGGGCCCGTCCTGTGACCAGGGACTGGGAGGATGAGACTGTGCAGACTTCTGCGAGGGGCGGGGTTTGAGGGCAGCTTCAGCGACACACAAGCAGCTCATTGGAGGCTCCTCAGTGTGTGGGCAGCAAAGGTAAAAGAGAGTTGTGTCAAGGACGGGAGCGGGGAAGGAGGAGGAGGTGGACATCGGGAAGGTGAGCTGCTGCTTTGGGGGTTCAGCCATGTTGGGTTAGGGCCATGCTAATTTAGCAGTCCGCTGCAGCCGTGACCCATCACGTTCTAAAAAGGGCCGCTCAGCGCGGAGAAGGTTTCTGGTCACCCTGGCCACCCCGCAGGGCAGCGGTGTAAGTCCAGAGCACTTGCTTGCCTTCCTGTCCTTTCCAGCTCAGAGTCCAGCGGGGCCTCTACCAGGGAAGGCCAGACGCGTCTCACAGCCTTAGCAGTAATGGGCTCCGTGCAGCGCAGCTCAGCCACCTGTGCAGAGACGGGACGGAGCTGCCGGGTTAGGAGACGCAGACAAAACGAAGACGGATGGCAGGCAGTCAGAGAAGCGCTGTCCTTCCACAGCGGGGACGATCTGTATGGGGACCAAGCTGGGCACTGCTGCGCTGCTCACTAGTCGTCATTATTGCTTTTGTTGGTTTATTACCCATGCCTTGCTTAACTCCAGAAAAGATGAATTACAGCGAAGGGAGATGTCACAGGGGAGAGTTAGCAACAGAAGGCAGAGGGCAGGAGGAAGGGGCAGTTCTACCTCGCAGCCTCCTGAGCTGCCGCGGAGGAATGGAGATTCCAGCTCTGTACTCAGGGGCGGCTGAGGTAAAAGCGGGTCATCCATGCACTGCCTTCTCGGCACCTCCCTAGAGACAGCTACGGATTCCATCCAGAAAGAGTCTTGTTTTACTTAGCAGTTGACCAGAAGAGGAATCACTGCATGGTTTTTATATGAAGAGCATAAAGAACACAGTAGAGGCTGTATTTCAAACCTTCACAGAGAGCACAGACGCTCCTCTGGCAAGTTTCTCACCTTTTCTCCAGGCTGTTTCACTGCCTAATCATTTGCTTTTGAAATGGAATGTTTAAAAAAGACAAACTCACGGGGCTGGGGAGACAACTCAGTGGCCAGCATGCCTGCCTGGCAAGCGCAAGGGCCTGGGTTTAATCCCCGGTGCTGTGTGTGGTGGTGGCCCCAGAATCCCAGGTGCACTGCTCCAGCCGCTGCAGCCAGGTGTGGTGGCGCACACCTGTAACCTCAGTGATACAGGGGGAGAAAACCGATCTGGGGTGCATGGCCTCCAATAGGGAACCTCCAAATGATACGGGGAAAACCGATCCCCAGCGTGAAAGGTACCTGGCACAAGTTCGTGTTCGCTAAAACTGAAGAATGAATTTTAGAAACAAACGGGGGTTATGAGCAGAAGAGGCTCATTAGGGGAAAGAAAGCTCCTGTCAGAGAGAGAGACAGGAGTGGGGCTCCTTGAGTGGGTGTCCCCGGGAAGCTGACTCTTCCAGGGACTCTTACAGAGGAACACTGCGCGGAGAGGTGGGCCTGAGGTTGTGAAGAACACATGGCTTAGGTGGGTATGAGGAGGGACAAAGCTGTGGCCAGCCAATGAGACAATGTTGCAGGCAGCAGAGACAGAGAGAGATACTACAGGCGGTCAGACAGGGCTAGGCCCTCGAAGGGGACGACACACAAGGCAAGATATCCAGCGCCTATGGGAGGGACGGATGCTCCCCCTGTGGGCCAGACCTAAAGACCAAAGATCAAACAAATGCTGACTTCCTTAAAGACTGACATCTGAGATTGATCATCACCCTGAGGGAGCCAGAAGAATCACTAATCGGATTACTACTAGATGGCTACCTGATAAAGTTCTATTCCGCATTCACTCTCGCTTGCTCTGTAACTCACTTTCCATTTGGTCCTGGACTTCATCAATTTTACCTGAGCAGTGGCGCTTGTACCCTCATTGGCTGACCATATCTTTGCCCCACCTCATGTCCACCTAAGCGAGTTTCCATGGTTTTCACTTTAGACCCCCCTCACTGCACGGTTTTCCTCTGTAAAAGTCCCTGGAAGAGACGGCTTCCAGGGGGCAACCCGATCGGGCCCCCTTCTGTCCCTCTCAGACAGAGCTTTCTTTCCCTAAATAAGTATGTTCTTCTCATTACCTCTGCTTATTCCTAAAATCCATTTTTCGGTTTTAGAGAGCACAAACTTGTCCCAGGCACTTTTCAGATTGGGAGATTGGTTTTCCCTGTATCATTTGGGGGTTCTCACTGGAGGTCATCTGCCCCAGATCAGCTTCCCCTTCCTGCATCAATAACAAACACCATTGTTCAGGAAAATTCATTAAAATCGGGATCCAATGGGAAAGCAAGCCATATAGCAAGTGGGCAAGAATACAGAGCAAGGTCTGTTCCTGTTGGGCATGGACTCCAGGCTCTTTCAATGTGATTGATACTTATTTAGCAGATCAATCCCTGATGCCAACCCTTAAGGAAGTATGTAGTTGCTTCTGTTTACTCTTGTCTTGAGAGCTGGCCCAAGGCAGCAGAGGAGTGTCTGTCTCTAGTTGGAAAGTGACTTTGTCTTCCGTTTCTTCCTTGAGGGCCTGGCCCGGTCTAACTGCCTGTAATATTTCTATCTAATTCAGCTACTTACAACACCAGCACTGGGGAGGCTAAGACAGGAGGATCACTATGAGTCCAAGCTGCACAATGAGACCCTATATCAAATAAATAAATAATTTAAAGGAAATTTTAAAAGCACTTAAATCACTTCACCTACAACAGATTGTCTTTGATTTAGTAAATTCTAGTCACTTTATCTTAAGTTTGTATTTCAATATATTTTATTACTGTTATATATATAATCCCTATTTACATTGTTTTTATAGAATACATAAGTGTTGTATGCAGCTCAATTAGAAATATTTTATACCGTGGCAGGTTACAAAGTCAATACACAAAAGTCAATGGCGTTCCTCTATACAGATAACAAACACTGAGAGAGAAATTAGAGAAACAATACCTTTTACAATAGCACTGAAGAAAATCAAATACTTAGGAATTAACCAAACTAAAGAAGAAAAAGAGCTTTTCATTGAAAATTACAGTACTCTGAAAAAAGAGATCCTAGAGAATTTCAGAAAATGTAAAGATATTCCCTGCTCCTGGATAGGAAGAACCAGCATGGTGAAGATGGCCATACTCCCTAAAGTGTTCTACAGATTTAATGCAATCCCAAAATACCATCAACATACCTCACAGAACTGGAGAAGTCATCCCTAAAATTTATTTGGAACCAAAAAGACCCAGAATTGCAAAGACAATCCTGGGCAACAAAGGTAAGACAGGAGGCATTACAATTCCTGACCTAAAATTATACTACAGAGCTACCTTGATAAAATCAACATAGTACTGGCAAAAAAAAAAAAAAAGACCTAAGGATCAGTGGAAAAAATAAAAAGATGAGGAAGTAAATCCAAACATGCTCAGCCACCTTATCTTTTTTTTTTTTTTTTTGAGAGTTAGTTAATCACACTTTATTATTATTTTTTTTAAATTTAAAAAGCCTTTTATTTGTTTTATATGCCCTTGTAAGTTTAGTTGTTACAATACAGATTTGGCCTACAGGTCAAAATCAGGCAACACATATGAAAATTTTTTATCAAGTGAAAGTATACCTC
>PVJA010051483.1:0-12811 GCA_004027025.1 Myocastor coypus | reverse complement strand
AGTGCTCTGTAACATTGACTAATACATTAAATAAACAGCTGACTTTCTCATTTTATTATTCTGTTATTTTTAAATTTCTTTTTAGTGAGATAGATGGAACCTTTTCCTCGTGTGCTTGCCTAAATGGAAGTTTTTTAGCTGTTAGGTAAGTGGGAATTCCTTGGTTTGCTGAAACTTTCAACTATGTTGTATAAAAAGTGAAATTATTTCAAAATGCCTCCTCCACCTTTTTTTTTTTTTTTCCTTAGCAATGACGATCATTATAGAACAGGCACCAGGTTTTCAGGAGTTGATATGAATGCTGCTAGGCTTTTATTCCATAAGCTCATACAACCTGAGCACCCTCAGCTATCTCAGCAGGTTTGTTTTAAAGTATTTCATGTTTATACTACTGTGCTGTTGTGTGTTTGATCCCATTTTATGTTTTTAACCTAATTAACTTTTCAGTGTCAGAGTTACTATGTATTTTATTTTATTTTATTTTTTAATTATGGCTGGCTCAGCCTGCCCTAGGGGTGGGGCTGGCACAGCCAGGACCGGGAATTGAACTGCAGTCCCTGTGATTGCCTAAGCTTTCCTTAACAGGCACGTTAGACGCTGAACCGTCTCATATCATGTACTGTATATAACTTTATTAAATACAGCAATAAGAAAATTAAAATAAGATTTCTTTTAAAGCATTTGTAATTTAGCTGCCAAGGATTTATAAATCTTTCCAGCTATTTTAACAGACTCAGTTATTTTAACTTTAATGTGTTGGTTAAATCTGTGGCTATAGTGGTAAAAAGGTTTTTAATTCTTTTTTTGTATTTTTGAGGCAGGGTCTCACTGTGCAGTTCAGGCTGGCCTTGAGCTCACTTTTGTAGCCCAGGCTGGTCTCGAACTAGCATTGATCCTCCTGCCTCAGCCTCCCAAGTGCTGGGATTACAGGCATGCACCACTATGCCCTGCTTTTAATTCTCTTAATGTTTAAGATAATTTTTCATTGTGCCCCAAAGTACATTCATTGTAAGATATATTGTCTTTGATTTTGTTTTCACTATTTCATATTTGTTTTAGTATTGAATCTTTTCTTTTACTTTTTTTTTGAAAGCACATTCATTTTAAATGAAGTAGGTTTGATTGATTGATTGATTGATTGATTTTAATCAAAATATAGGTGGCAGCTAGTTTGGAAAAGAATCTTATACCTAAGTTGACTAGCTCTCTACCTGATGTTGAAGCATTGAGGTTTTATCTTACTCTACCAGAATGTCCTCTGATGAGTGATTCCAACAATTTCACAACAATAGCAATTCCCTTTGGTACAGCTCTTGTGAACCTAGAAAAGGCTCCACTGAAAGTACTTGGTAAGAATTTCAGTATTTTTTTTTTCTTTTAATGAAAAAAATGCTTCTAAGTTCCTTCTTTTAGACTTAGAAATTATGTTTCTTTGGTTATCTGGTGGTTTCCTAGGAAAAACTAATCTGCTTTTCCTTTTGTTCTTTTTTTCTAGTCATTTATTTTTAATTTTTTGGAGTTGCCAAAACAAAGCATGCTAGCCATAGATTTTTTTTTTTTTTTTTTTTTTTTTTTTTTTTTTTTTTTTTTTTTTTTTTTTTTTTTTTTTTTTTTTTTTTTTTTTTTGTCTTTTGAAACAGGGTCTCATGCAGTTCAGGCTGGCCTTGACCTCACTTTTGTAGCCCGGGCTGGTCTTGAACCTCACACTGATCCTCCTGACTCAGCTTCCCAAGTGTTAGGATTATAGGTGTGTGCCACCATGCCCAGCTAGGTAGCCATAGAGTTTTAAAGACTTAAAGACAGCATAAAGGAAGCTAAAAGCTATTATATTTTTCTCTTATTGCCTAGAATGTGATCTTGTTATTAAAGAAATGCAGAATAATTAAAACTAAATAAACGTGAGTTTTAAATTATCTTTATATGATGTCAAACTTTTGCCTCGTATTTATTTAACTTTCAGATTTCCTAATGTTTGATTCAAATTTTTGTGTCTGTAGACATCTCACATTTCTGTTTGCTCCTGACTTTTCTAGTTAGGATGCTCCATTTATTTCAAAGCTTTCTTTTTTTAATAGCATTTCTTAGGTAAATGGAGCTAAACTACATAAAAATAAAATCAGAACAGGAAAATTTCAAGCTAAAAGTGAGGGGAGAAAACAGTAACAAGGCATACTGGATTCAGAGATTAGTCAGTGTTTTGGTCAGCTTTTCCATTGCTGGGAGAAAATGCCTTGCAGCTCTTAACTTAAAGAGAACTCATGACTTCAGGGGTTTCGATCCATGGTCAGAGTGGCCATGTCCATGGTAGAGATATGGTGGCAGGGCATGACAGAAGCAGTTGCTTGATTCATGGCATCCAGGAAGTGGAGAGCAAGGCAAGAGAAAAGCCAAAGGTCTCCATGGCACATCTCTGACTGCTTTCCTCAAGTGAGGCCCCCATCTCCTAACAGCCCAGTTAGCTATAAACTTAACATTGCCTTCCTAGTGCAGCAGCCTCACCAGGAGTCTGAGTGTAGGCAGGTTGACACTCAGGATTAATTGTCACCACCAGCAGTAGATGAGGGAAGCAGAGGCTTGGCTGAAATCCTGCTTCCCAAGTTTCATAGGATTGTATTATGTAATAAACACGGGCATCGACAGGTATGGTATAACTTTTATGTTTCTGCATTTAATCTTCAGAATTCTTTGCATTGTAAAGGTTGTGCTCCCCAGTATTTTAGCTTTATATTAAATAGAACAATTTCAAAAGATACTTGAGTGGTATGGTTTTAGAAAATGTTTTAGGAATAAAAAGAAATCTTTGAAACAGTTTAAATAACTTTTTGATACTAGTTCTAATGGTAAATTTTTAATGTAATTTAGGCAACGATGTCTGTAAATTCAATAGGTATTTTATACTTCCCCCCTCTCCTTGGAGAGCTTCTCTGACAGCATGCTTAACCAGGGGAATACATGTTCCTGGGGTTTTCAAAGAGTTAAGAAGGAAAGCCAGCATAATTTTGAAAATCATGCTTTTAAAATTTGATTTTACTTCACCTTATTTTATTTGTATGTTCACCCTTTAATCACAGAAAACTGGTGGTCAATACTTGAACCTCCACTATTTCTCAAGATAGTAGAGCTTTTTAAAGAAGTTGTAGTACATCTTCTGAAACTCTGCAAGATCGGCATTCCTCCTTCTGAAAGAAGAATTTTCAACAGTTTTCTTCATACTGCATTAAAGGTTTTAGAAATATTACATAGGGTATGTCTAATACTTTATTTTCCTCTTTCCCCATTCTTACCAACAGATTTATAATGTTCATTTTAACATTAATATATTACAGCTGTAGATTGGCATTAAAAAATGTTTTATAAAAATTTGTGGAAAAGTTACTATAGTTTCCTTTGAAAGAAAATATTTTAGAGCAGTGGTTCTCAACCTTTCTAATGCTGTGACCCCGCAATACAGTTCCTCATGTTGCAGTGACCCCAAACCAAAAAATAATTTGGTGGCTACTTCAAAACTGTAATTTTGGGGCTGGGGAGAAAGCTCCGAGGCACAAGTGCCTGCTGGGCAAGTGCAAGGTCGTGAGTTCGAACCCTGGTCCCACAAAAAAAAAAAAAAAAAAAAAAAAAAACTGTAATTTTGCTACAGTTATGATTCGGAATGGCTTTAGGCGACCCCTATGTTTTGGTCACTTGACCTCCACCAGGGTCGCAACCCACAGGTTGAGAACCACTGTTTTAGAGCTTTTGGCTTTATTTTTAGGCTTGTGTATAGTTGGGCAGAACAACAGCATATCAATGAATTAGAATTCTGTATTTTTTTCGTGAAGAACATATTTGTGTGTTGTTTGTTTCTATATTTTTAGGGAAAGGTCTACAGTCTCACTACTAGATTAGACTCTTAGTGATCCACCTATTTACAGTCTCCCAGAGCTGGGATTACAGGAGCATGCCACCACACCCAGACTCAGTTGTGTCTCAGAACGCCTCGGGGACACCCAAGGCCAAGGCATGGGGATCAAACCCCTTGGCCCCAGCACCTGCTTGCAGGCATTTTAATCCACTGAGCTATTTGTCTGGCCCACATAATTTATCAATTTAATGATATATTTTTGTTATAAGTGGTTATGAAAGAGACTGAGTCCTAGTTGTTTTATGAACATTTATTTAAGCTCATGTGCTTTTGGTATGAGATGCTAATGGCCTCAATCAAAATGGAACATTTCATTTAAAACAGGAGGCTAATCATAAATTGGAACATTATATAATTCACTAATTGACCTGTTGTTCTTTCCTACCCTTCTTCCCAGTGTAAGTAGTGCCTTTTATACTTGCAGCGTTGTGGTTGTATGAAGTAGAGTTTCAGCTGTTTCCTGACAGTTGGTGTGTAGATCTGTTATGCTATCTGGTATTCTTGAGTTGCCATTCAGGTGGGACATGACCTAAGGGAGAAGTGTATGTTTCTAGACCATAAATTAACTGAAGAGCGTATATGAACCTTTAATCTTCAGGGGGGTTTTTTGTTTTTGTTTTTCTTTAACTGCTTCTTTGTACTTTCAGGCTCATTTTGCTTGGAACTTATTGAGGGTAAAGTATAGTCTTTCAGTTTTATGTAAGAAAGAATATTTCTGTATTTTGAGGTATGCTCTCACTGTGTCATTCAGGGTAGTTTTGAACTCTCTGTGTAGCCCAGGCTGGCCTCAAATTTGTGGTGATCCTCTTGTTTCAGCCTCTCAAGTGCTGGGATTACAGGTATGCAGCACCATAGCAGGCTGAAGAAAGAACCCTTATAGGCCGTTTATTTTCCTTTCTGTTCTTTAAGTGAAACTCCTAGGTATTTTAAATTATTTGACTCCCTGAACTTTTTCCTTTGTGTGTTCAAGATTCCTACAAAAACAATTTCTCTTATAATGATTAAGCAAATGATGACCCATCTTTCCTAGAGAAACAGGTCGTTCTGTTGAACAAGACTTGGTTTGGTTTGATACTGTGGCTTGAACTCAGGACCTTATGCTTGCCAGGCATCTCTTACACCACCGAACTATCTCTCCAGCCCTGCAGAACAATCCTTCCTTGCTGCATGTGAGGCCTCAGTCTGTAATAAACTGCCATGCAAAGGCCCTCTAACTGCTTGGGATAGTTCTCTACTTTTTTGTGTAACTTTTGTTTACAATGGAAGAGATTAGATTTTTTTTCTTTATTCTGAACTTTTTTCTGCTGCTTTTGTGAACCGTCCCTTTTACATTGGACCCCATCACTAAGTAATTACTGCCTTTATCTGCTTATCTTCCCACCTTTACTTTTTAAAACTATTTTGATAGTTATATCTTACCATTTTCTTTTTTTTTTTTTTTTTCAGAACTTTTGTTTGTTTATTTTTATGGCCAGTTCAGCCTGCCCTGAGGGCAGGGCTGGCACATCATGTGGTGCCGGGGATCGAACCACAGTCCCTGAAGCCGCCTAAGCTTTCCTAAGCAGGTGCTTTAGACCACTGAGCCATCCTGCGGGACCCTATCTTAGCCATTTCTTATCTTGCTTATTTTTGTCCTTTGCTTTTTGTTTTTTTTTTCAGATGATATCTATTTTTTATAAATATTTATGTTTGTTTATTTATTTATGTTATGGCTGGCTCAGCCTGCCCTGGGTGTGGGGCTGGCACAGCCTGTACAGCCAGGGATCAAACCGTGGTTCCTGTGGTTGCCTAAGCAGGTGCTTTTAGACCACTGAGCTATCTCACTGGCCCAATTTCCCACCTTTAAAATAATTCTTTTTCTCATTGTTTCTTTTTTTTTTTTTTAACCTCTAGGAAAGGAGGTACGGCAACCCAATATTTTTTTTTTAATGTCTTTTTTTAAAATTTAATTAATTTATTTATTTTTTCTTGTTTCAGAACCTTTGTTTGTTTATTCACTCATTTTTATGGCTGACTCAGCCCGTCCCGAGGGCAGGGCTGGCGCAGCATGTGGTGCCGGGGATCGAACCGTGGTCCTTGATGCCGCCCAAGCTTTCCCAAGCAGGTGCTTTAGACCGCTGAGCCATCCCGCCCCGCAACCCAATATTTTTATCTTGCATAACTATGGACAAAGCTGGGATACATGATCAAGAAGTATAAGGCCACCCAAGAAAAGAGAAGCCTTGTCCGTTCATCACAGCCCCCATGACAGGAGCACATCTACTGGCAGTCCAGGCTTGCAAAGGACCCTTGCTAGAGCCCCAGATCCCCTGTGGGTCCTCTGAGTGATTTTCCATAAAATGATTGAAATTTTGGATTCAGGCAATACCTTATGCCTTGAAATGAAGTAAATGTTCCTCATTTAAAAAAAAATTATTTTGAGATAGGGTCCCCTTAAATTGCCTTAATCCTTCTGCCTCCACCTCCTGAACTGGAATTACATATCCCCAACCCTCAGAAACCTTTTTGATTTTAGAGCCATGAAGATACTAGGATCCAAAATTATTATTATTTTTATTTATTTATTTATTTATTTATTGGTCTTTTTGAGACAGGGTTTCGCTATGTAGTTGAGGCTGGCCTTGAGCTCACTTTTGTAGCCCAGGCTGGTCTCGAACTCACACCAATCCTCCTGCCTCAGCCTCCGAGTGCTGGGATTACAGGCGTGAGCCACCACGCCTGGCTTTTTTTTGTCTTTTTGAGGCAGGGTCTCCCTATGCAGTTCATTCAGGCTGGCCTTCAGCTTACTTTTGTAGCCCAGGCTAGACTCGAACTCACACTGATTCTCCTGCCTCAGCCTCCCAAGTGCTGGGTTTGTTATTTATATTTATTTACTTAAGTTTGAGACAGAGTCTTGCTTTATAGTTTAGACTAGCTTTAAACTTGCTGTGTAGCCCTCTCTGATCTCTAAGCTCATGGAAGCCCTCCTGCCTCAATCTCTCAAGTGCTGGGATCACAGATGTGTACCACCGTAGCCAGGTTAAGGTCCAAATTTTGTTAGTTGAAAGTGAAGCAAGAATAGTGTAACACTTACTGCTTGCTAACAATATCCACATTAAACCCTCCAATGTAAATAATAATTGTGTGTATTTTGAATATTCTTAAATTTTCTAACCTTGTGTAGCTGATATTTTGCCTTTTATTGACTAGAAAACTGAATCTCAATGTCAAAGGTTATAAACCAGTAAGTCGCAGAACTGAAAATGCAAATTCCCTGCTGTTTCTAATATTGTCCCTTTTTTTTAGCAGATAACATGTTTGGAAGGGAGTTGGACTTCAGGTTACTCTGCTGGATCCAAAGTTCATACTCTAGCTGGAATTGTTAGGTTGGATGTAATATTGTATTGTATTAAGGGACCTAGACTGGGCATCAGGGCATCAAGCTGTGTGTGTGTGTGTGTGTGTGTGTGTGTGTGTGTGTGTGTGTGTGTGTGTGTGTGTGTGTGTGTGTGTGTGTGTGTGTGTTTAGTTACTTTTTAGTTGTTGCTGGGACAAATACCCGACACCCAAAATGAAGGAACGAAAGGTTTATTTAGCTCACAGTTACTGGAGGTTTCAGTCCGTATTCAACCAGCTCCAAGGTTGAGTGGCACATGGCAGAGAGCAGCAGTTCATGGATGGCAGTGGAGCAGCAGCGATGGCAACAGAGGCAACAGAATAACGAGGGGAGCAGAGAGCAACAGCATGAGTGTCTCTCTGTCTCTTTAAATTACATCAGGCTCTCTACCTTAGTGTGTGTCTGCCTCAGGCCATTTCTATAATTCCCAGCAGTACTCAGACCATAATCTCATCAGTACTAAAACACATAATCCCAGTGGATCATGGATCAAGTCTCAAACTTTAGAAGTCCCCACCCCATGATTGCATGAGGCTTTGGGGGGACAACTAGACATAAAACATAACAGGCAGCATAGCCTAGGTATTTAACAAATCAAATCTTTGTTTCTAAAAGAAAGACTAGAAATCTAAAGATGATCATTTACTTCCTTTTTGATGCTTTTTTGTTAATATGATTTTGAATAAGTCTTTTTCTTTATCACATATACAAATGAACAGTTGTCTATAAATTATCAGTAATAGTTTGCCAGGATCTGCATATTGTTCAGATTATACAATATATGGGCTGGGCATGGTGGCGCATCCTTGTAATTCCAGCACTCAGGAAGCTGAGGTAGGAGGACCATTGTTGAGTTCAAAGCCAGCCTAAACTACAGAGCAAGCACTCTGTCTCAGAAAAACTCCCAAAATAAATAAATTATACAATATATATGAAAGTTATTGCACATCAAAAGACAGGCACCACCATTTGCACAGAAAGGCACTATTACACTCCCCCCCAACCCCACCCCCAGTACTGGGGATTGAACTCAGGACCTTGTGCTTACCAAGAAAGTGCTTATTCTACTGAGCTATATCTCCCCAGCCCCTACCACTACTTTTGACTTTTTTTTTTTTTTTTTGTGGTGGGACCAGGGTTTGAACTCACGACCTTGCACTTGCCCAGCAGGCACTTGTGCCTCGGAGCTATCTCCCCAGCCCCCTTTTGACTTAATTTATTAGGAAACTGGGTCCTTGTTTGGAGTTACTATATACTTGAAAGTGGAGTGATGCTGGGAAGAATTTCTTCTAGGCATCCTTTAGAGCAGCAGTTCTCAACCTGTGGGTCGCGACCCCAGCGGGGGGTCGAATGACCAAAACACAAGGGTCGCCTAAAGCCATTCCAAATCATAACTGTAGCAAAATTACAGTTTTGAAGTAGCCACCAAAATTATTTTTTGGTCTGGGGTCACAGCAGCATGAGGAACTGTTATTGCGGGGTCGCGGCATTAGAAAGGTTGAGAACCACTGCTTTAGAGAGTCAGTTGTCTTTTGCCCCTTAGTTTGGAGTTAATTTGCTTCAGATCACTAGTCTATAAATGGAGGCCTGTGAGGGTTAACTCCCAGAGACGTATGTCCAGCAGCACTATACTTTTTCCTCTATTCTGGTTAAAAATTAAGGGAAATTTCTTCATTTTACTGTTTGACTTAGCCCTGGAGTAGGTTAAACTAGAAAACGGCATGTTCCATTTCCTGTTCATTTCAGGATATATGGCTGTGCTTGTTCCTCCCATATGTCATGTCTCTTGGAAAATTTTTGAATTAAAATCCTATCCAGCTGGGCGTGGTGGCGCACGCCTGCAATCCCAGCACTCGGGAGGCTGAGGCAGGAGGATTGGTGCAAGTTCGAGACCAGCCTGGGCTACAAAAGTGAGCTCAAGGCCAGCCTGAACTGCATAGCAAGACCCTGTCTCAAAAAGACAAAAAAAAAAAAAAAAAAATCCTATCCAGTTATCCAAATGGCATCATAAGTGAAGTACCTTTGGTGTCATGAATGATTGTTACCAGATAAATGAGTTTATTGGCAAGTTATTTGGATTATTTCTTCCTTTCTGTACCAGTACCTTAAAGTGATACTGCCATGCCAGTTACTTTGTTTAGCCTTGTTACCATATACAAAGTCAGCAATTTTCAAGCTTATTTTGTGTAAGGAATCCTTAAGCCAAATGTATTAGACATACTCACCAGAGCTATCTTTAAGACTTACAAACCAGAATACTTAAGAGTTTCTTGGAATTTTTTTTTTTTTTTTTTTTTGGTGGGACCAGGGTTTGAACTCATGACCTTGCTCTTGCCAGGCAGGCACTTGTGCCATGGAGCTATCTCCCTGGCTCCCCACAAACCAGAATACTGAGCTGCAATTAAAATATGAAGTAGAAGTATTATGATCAAGCTTACATAGAATTTATTTTATGCATTTTAAGTAATTCTATATGTATATATTATCTTAAACTTTTACCATGAGAGTTGTTGTATTGTTAATCATTTGAAAATACTGAGTGCCTACTGTATGTTTGTGATTATATTAGATGTTAAGGTTGTGTAATAAGATGTGTTTCTGCTTTTGTTGAGCTTATAATCAAGAAATTGTGTACACTGTATACATGTACAGCAAATAGACACTTAGTGTCCAGCGTGGTAATAGAGTACAGAGTTCCTGAAGAAAAGGATGCCTTGTTGAATGTTATCTGCTGTGCAAATTTTGAAACTCTTCATGTTGCATATAAGTTTGTGTGTATGTTTTATTTATTTATTTACTTATTGGACCGGGGTTTGAACTCATGATCTTGCACTTGCCAGACAGGCACTTGTGCCATGGAGCTATCTCCCAGCCCCTGTATGTTGTTTTAGATCAGTCTTTCGTTCAGTGTGTAACTTCCATTTTCAGTTTTAATTGGCTATGTCTTTGGTTATAAAATCACTGGCTGAGGGGCCTGGCGGGATGGCTCAGTGGTCTAAAGCGCCTGCTTAGGAAAGCTTGGGCGGCTTCAGGGACCGCGGTTTGATCCCTGGCACCACATGCTGCGCCAGCCCTGCCCTCAGGGCAGGCTGAGCCGGCCATGAAAATGAATAAACAAACAAACAAAAGTTCTGAAGCAAGAAAAAAAAAATTCTTAAAATCACTGGCTGAGTTAACTCTCAGCCATAATTTCTCCACAAGTCTATTTGAAATTGTGTGTTCTTGAACTAACTTTGCTTTCTGAATTTGTTTTCTTTTGAGACAGGGTCTCATATGTATTTCACCTTGACTTTGAACTTGATGTGTAGTCCAGGCTTGCTTGGGCCACATGTCAACCCTCCTTGCCTCAGCTAGAAATACAGGCTGAGAGTAGAGGAGTGTGCCACTCTATCCAGGGCAGAACTATTAATTTTCATTCTAGTTTATCAGTATTATATTTGGTGGGGCCTATCATTTCATACTTACTAGATATCAGTGGTACTTTTGCTAGATTCCTTTGCTCCTTCTCAAACATTGCATAGTTGGTTTAGTGTGTATGTGATTTTAAAAAAAATTACAAAGTTGCTTTTTAAAATTTTCTGTAGGTAGCATAGCCAGTTGAGTTTGTGTGCTAGATCAGCTTTGCTGTTTCTGTTAATGTTGGTTTACTTCAGAGTGCAGCATCTGGCTGGTGCCTAGGTCTGACTCATATTTTAGCTTTTATAGCTCCTCCATGTTCCACAACTTTAGCCTCCTTCAGAGAAGTTGTCCTCTGGGCCCTTGAGGAAACTTTTCCTCAGATCACTTAATCCTCTTCCCTTACTTTAAAGTAAAAGTCTTAATTCCGTGTTTCTCATTCTCAACTTACACACCCATTCTTTTTCCAGTGTTTATTTTAGTGCACGTTTGCATGCCATGATTGCAATCCTTGTAGGGAGCTGGTGCGTGTACATGGTACGTTTGCACGCTCTTTCCTTTGACCCTTGACTCCCTCTCCATCTCTTGGAACCCTTCCCATTTGCACCGAATATATCACCCTACTTCCTGTTTTTATTTTGCAGATCTTGTGCTATTTAAGCTAATTTATTTCACTTAATATTACAATCTCAAGGTGCACCCTTTTTCCTGCAAGTGACTCAAGTTTATCTTTAAACTCACTGTTTAGCTCAGGCTGGTCTCGAACTCATTATTTGTAATCTAGGCTGGACTTGAATTCACAGCAGTCCTCTTGCCTTAGCCAACTGCTTTGATTACAGGTATGTGCCACCACACATGGCTTCATGTCGGTTTTTGTGCTAGTACCATGCTGATTTGTTTTGTGCCAGGAATCAACTTTTGGTGGCTTTAGGGTTCCTGTCTGTGTGTAATTGTTCAGTGCTTTTAACGATCTGTTCCTTGGACTTAGAATGTGTAAGTTGTCTTGAACTCTTCACTTGATTTTTGTATCTACATAGGTGCTCTGCCTTCTACGGTCTTCTTTATTATCTGAAAATTTTGTATCTTTTAGTAGTCTCCTGACTCATTCTCTTACTGCTCCTCTCTACTCATTCTTAGCTATATCTCATTCTGCTAACAGACGTATTTTCATAGTGTTATTAAATCTGTCATTTGCTGATGTGAACTTTAAATTATTTCCCATATCCCAGCTCTTGACACCACATACTTTGCAACAACACACTCCAGAACTCATTGTTGCACAGCAGTGAGTACAGGCATTCTTCATTTATCAACCAAGCACCGACCGGTCCTGCAATTTGGTTAGTAAGTACCTTGTTTAGTGAGTTGTGTGCTGTGTGCACAGTGCTCTGCCAAGTGCCAGGTTTCACCTGTAGTACAGGGTTGGTCTGCATGCCTGCCTCTCTCCTCTGAAGACCAGCAGTTCAGGGAAGCCATGTGGACAGGTTGTCATCTCCATGACTCATGCCATTGTCTGCCTAGAATGGGGTCCCTGTTCTTGCCCCTCACCTGTCCAGTTTGAGTATCTCCAACTTAAACGTTGAAAGACAAATCTAGCAAACACCTGTTCTGAATTTAACAATTGTTAACCTGTTGTTTACATTCATTTGCTTTATATCTGCTTATATATGTATATATACTTTTTGCATATCACTTCAAAATACAATGCAGTTGTTACTCTTTAGTATTTCAGCATTTGGCTGTTGAGAATAAACACATTTTCCTGCGTAGCGGCAAATCATTATTTCTGTTAGGGAAATTATGTTTCCTCAGTTACAGCCCTCCTATAAAAACTGGAAAACAATAATCTATGGTTGACTCTCATTATTCTTTTCCAATCTGAGAATGCAGTCTCTCTGTAGGTCTCTGATTTTTCTCTTGCAGTGTCTTACAGTTTTCAGGGGTCTTTGGATCTCTTGTGCGTCTTGTATAGGAGTACAGTTTTGGGTAATTCATTAGATATTCTGAAGTCTGTTATTTTTAATTCTATTGTTAATAGAGAACGTTGTTTAATTCCACTGTTGATAGAAAGCATAGTTTGGATACCTTGCAATTTTTTGGCTGAGTTTTAATTGTTTTGTTTTGTTTTGTGTTCGCTA
>PVJA010051481.1:0-12817 GCA_004027025.1 Myocastor coypus | reverse complement strand
ATATATATATATATATATATATGTTAGAGTCTTGTCAGCCTGCCCTGGGGGTGGGGCTGGCATAGCATGTGGTGCTGGGGAATGAACCACAGTCCCTGCTTTTACCTAAGATTTATTTATTTTTATTTTTTATTTTTTATTTTTTTTTTACCTAAGATTTAGAACACTGAACCATCTCGCCAGCCACAGATAGAGGTATTGTGCAGGTGAACTATTGAGATTTGGCTTAGATGTGGAATGTCAATTTTTATCTCACACATCCACACTATTCATTTTGTATAGTGTTTCATAAGCACTATTTGAATTAGTGACTTGGAATAGGACAGCTCAGTGTTATGGTTTGAATCTGGACACCTGCTCAGAGCTTCATGTAGGGGTTTTGGAAGGGATCATAGTCGTGGATGGGTACACAGCTAAGTGTGATGTGGGAAGTGAAGCTGGTTGAAAGATGAAGTCACTGTGAGCAAGGCCTGGAAAGGGCTAGCACTCGCTTTCCTAACTTGTTTGATTTGTTTTTTCTGGCTTGTCTTAGTTACTTTTTACTCATTGCTGGGACAAATACCAGACACTCAAGATAAAGGAAGGAAAGGTTTATTTAGCTCACAGTTTGTGGAGGTTTCAGTCCATATTCAGCTGGCCCAAGGCTGAGTGGAACAGAGTAAAAAGCATCCAGTTCGTGGCGGTGGAACAGCAACAAAATGGTGGCAGAAGCAGCCAACCAAACAGGGCAGCAGAGAGCAACAGCTTGAGTCTGTCTCTGTCTCTTTATATTACATTCAGGCTCTCTGCCTTAGCCCCCGCCTTAGGCTACACCCATAATCCCAGAAGTACTTCCACCCATAATCCCACCAGTAGCAAAACCTATAATCCCAGGGATCATGGATCAAGTCTCAAACTCTAGAAATCCCCGCACAATGACTCCATGAGGCTTTCGGGGGACAACTAGACATAAACCATAACATTCCGCCCCTGGACCCCCAAAGTCTCATACATATCCCTTTTTACAAAAGACATTTTAGTCCATCTGGAAGAATTGACAAAGTGCCAATACTTTCAGCATTGCTGAAAAGTCCAAATCCCAAGTCTCCTCCAAGAACCAAGGCAAATTCTCATCTGTGAGCTCTTGTACAATAGAAAAGTTATACATATCCAACCTTCAAAGGCATAAGATAAACATTACAATTCCAAAAGTTGCAAACAACAGGGTAATACAAAACATTGGGACCAACACATGTCCAAATCCAGCAGTGTAAACATTAAATCCCTTAGTTCCAACTGGAGAATCCGAAGCAGTCTGCACTGAGTTGTGGGCATCATGCAACTCTGCTCCTACAGCACTCTTGGTGATAATTCCCATGGTTTCTCTCTTAGGCTGGCTTTGCTCCCTCTTAGCACGATCCACGTTCCTGGATTTTCCAAACTTATGGGGTTTCCTCTGAACTGGCTTCTCACTCTCTGCTTCACACACTGCCCTCTCAGGAGGCCTCTCAGTGCCTGGCCTCCCAGGCCTTCTTCTGAAATAGAGGTGGAAGCCTTAAACTAACAGCTCTTGCATTCTGAATGAGCCTAAAACCAATGCCACGTGGATGATGCCAGGGTCTGCTGCCAGCTGGAGCAGTAGCTAGGTAACCTTCTCTCTTGCTTGTAGGGGTGGAGTGCCTGGATTGATGAACACTCTGACTCTGATTCTGAAAAACATATACTCCATATGGGCGCCATTTTGGAACCTGGTTTGGCCGCTGCCACCATTCCGGTACTTGGGTCTCTGCAGCTTCCTTCTTAAGGCAAAACCTCTCTCCTTTGCAATTCTGGGGCTGCAAAGGGCAGAGAGCTCCCATCTCTTGTGATGCCCTCAGGCCATCTTTTCGATTCGCTGTTTCCTTCCCAGAAATGTAGATCCTTTTAGCTCCAACTTTGCAGTCCACAGCTTTCCTGGTGCTTCCTTTCTGGCCAAACTCACATTTTAAGTTATTCTTCTTATCTCTTTGCTCTTGATTTTCAACATAAATCTGGCTAAAAGCAACCAATAACAACCATGCCACTGACCTAATAGTTTGCTGCTTTGAAATGTCTCTTCAAAGATGAATCAGTCCGCCATGCTTAATCTCAGTCTTAAGCAAAGTCTCTGGGCAGCAGCAAAATTCCAAAAGACTTTCAGCCAATCCATAGCACAAATTATCTGGAGTCCAATGACCAATGGTATCTTTTTTCCCCAGCAGAAACCTCCTCAGCCTGGTCTTTACAGGCAAGCCTTCTGTCAGTTTTCCGGTCTAAGCTCTGACCAGAATCGCCCAAGCTGAACAGCTAAAGCCGTTGTAATGCTGTGTTTTTAGCCTACATCTCTGAACATTTCCTATCTCTTCCCGTAAGCCATTTCCAAAAGCTTATAATCTACATGGTCAGGTTAGTCACAGCAACGACCCCACTTTTCTGGTACCAAATTCTGTCTTAGTTCCTTTTTACTCATTGCTGGGACAAATACCAGACACTCAAGATAAAGGAAGGAAAGGTTTATTTAGCTCATAGTTTGTGGAGGTTTCAGTCCATATTCAGCTGGCCCAAGGCTGAGTGGAACAGAGCTGAGAGCATCCAGTTCATGGCAGCGGAACAGCAACAAAATGGTGGCAGAAGTAGCTAACCAAAAGGGGCAGCAGAGAGCAACAGCTCGAGTCTGTCTCTCTGTCTCTCTTTATATTACATTCAGGCTCTCTGCCTTAGCCCCCACCTTAGGCTACACCTATAATCCCAGAAGTACTTCGACCCATAATCCCATCAATACTAAAGCCCATAATCCCAGGAATCGTGGATCAAGACTCAAACTCTAGAAGTCCTTGCCCAGTGACTGCATGAGGCTTTGGGGGACAACTAGACATAAACCATAACATGGCTTCCTTGCTCTGATCTCTTTCTTCCCTGCCACATTCTGCTGCAGTGCTGTCCTCACTTCAAGTTTATGGATGGAAAACCCTACAAACAGTGAGCCAAAATAAAACATTTCCCTTTACCTTATGGCTGTTGGGTACTGTGTCTCAGTAACAAAAAAGTAAACTCAATGCTCTGAGACTGAGAAACCAACTAGACAATCATCTGCCCAGGTACACTAACAGCATAACCTGCAGAGTTAATTTACCTGGTTGAAGTATTCTTCTTCTGGTGGATAGTGCTGAAATTACTAGCTTACTTGGATGTGAGTCTCTTGGTCTTGGGACCATTGAAACTTGAGCAGGAAGAAATAAGTAGAAATTACAAATAAAGGTGCCAAAACTAAAGCTGCTACAGAAAGCAAGTGAACAATTTGAGGAAAGTTTAATAGAGTCTTTTCCTGAAAGTTATACTGGAAAAAGAAAAACTGGGAGACAATGCCACAGAAATAGCAACTGACTCAATAAGCTCTCTTCCCAGGAGGGATGTGCTTTTTGTTGTTTGTTTGTTTGCTTGTTTGTTTTCTGAATAATTGAATAAAATGAATGTCTGTGTATTCAGGGTTTTTGCAAGCTTTCAAATAAATTATTTTACCTACATTCTTGTTTATTGTATGGAAGCCACCAGACATACACAACCTTTTCATGAGTTGGAAAGAAAAACTTTATCTGAATCCTTCACAATTGTTTTTCATCGTCTGATTGGTTCACCTGTTTAGGCAAAGAGCCTTGAAGTCACATTCCTTAATTGCCAACATATCAGTAAAAAAAACTTTCATATTTCCAATTGTTCACTGAGTTTGTCCTTCATCTATAAAATAAACATATAAATGTAGCTTTACTTCACCAGGGTGATGTGAAGAATAACTTTTGAAACAACTAATATCTTTTTTAATGGAAAGACCCTACAAATGATAAATACAGCCCTGCATCATAAACACACAATCAAAAGCATATTCATAATAAAGAACAATATATTAGAATAATAATTGGAATCTCACTTCACATGGAAATGAGATCTTCCTTAGTGCTTAGCAAGATTTAATAATTTTTAAGGAAGGCCCCTCTGGGAGCAAGAATTTGACATTAATGCCTTTAAGGAATAACTTTCTTGTAAAAAGAAAAGCTTTCATATCTTACTGGCTACTGATTATTTCTTAGCATTGACCAGAATAAAACCACTGAACTACTGAATTTAACTGACTACAAGACATGAAATAAATCAGATGTGTAATAGTCTGATATAGGTTTATATGTTTTGCTGTAAAGAAATGGATTCGTTTTTTTTTTTGTGTGTGTGTGTGTGTGTGTGTATTTTAGGGAAGGATCTGCAGCATGTTCAGTGCCTCACTAATAGATTGAACTTGTAGTGATATGCCTGTTTACAGCCTCCCAAGATCTGGGATTACAGGCATGCATCAGTACAACCAGTCTTTTTTTTAATTCATTTTTTTTGTTTCCTTATATTTTCTTTTTATAAAATAGCAATTGTAAAGGATTTTAAAAAGTCTAAGAGACAAAGGCTCTTTTCATTGGATATGTCTGTCTTTTAAGCCACTTACAATATTTTTCCTTGCCTCTTTTTTTTTTTCTTTTTTGTAGGACCAGGCTTGGAACCCATGTCCTTGCACTTGCCAGGCAGGCACTTGTGCCACAGAGCTATCTTCTCAGCCCCTATTATTCTTTTATTGCCCCCTTAAAAAAAATAATGCCCAGTTTTAACTGTCGTTTCATTGCAACCCCAGGGGTGGGAACAGCAAGAAAAGCCCCGGGAGGAAAAAGATTTTGTTTCGGATTTATGAACAGCAAAATGGAATTGTTCATTATTTCCATAAAATTATGTTATGTGTAAAACTATGTGCATTTTCCTAAGTCAAGGATGACTATGTTGCAATGTTCTATTAAGCATGCCTCCTTAACTTTCTTTTCATTTTATGATTCAGTTTTACAAAAATATAAATTCAATGCAACGTAGTTATCACTAGCATTACTGTTTCTACAGGGAATTTATGTTCAGATAGAATATGTTCTGTAGTGGGAATTTTCTGTGCTGATTAAAGGTAAAATGACCTTCACATATTCACATTAAATCAAAAATAACTGAGTGAGAACGGCTGACATTGAGAGACACATTCCAAAAGTCCTCTTTTGGCCTCAGGCATCAACACTCTTCTGCACTTCTGGACTTTCCATGGACTTCTACTGAAGCAGGTTTATGTCAACAGAAAGAGACAGAAGGACTATAAGTTCAAGTCTGCATTGCACAATTTATTATGATTTTTAAAATTTATTTTCATATTATGGCTGGGGATGGGCTGGCACAGCATGTGGTTCTGGGGATCGAACCACGGTCCTTGCGGTTGCCTAAGCTTGCTTAAGCAGGCACTTTGGGCCACTGAGCCATCTTGCTGGCCCATGAATCACACGATTTCACTTATCAATATCTTATTTAAAAAACAAATAAATGCATAAGTGAATCTAAGGATGTAGCTCCTTACATCCTTAGGGGGGGAAAAAAAAAACAGTCAAAGAAACAAACAAAACCATCTCCAGGGCTCTATCCTCAGGGCTTAAAACATGGAGCTTATGAAGCTTTGTATCTTGCAAGAGGTCTGGGAAGGACGTATTTTCATATTTAGTGCCTCATCTCTCTCCTAATTCTCTATCAGAGGAGGTTGAGTGGGTGAATATGACCCAGGAGTAAAATTCTCAACAACTTTGTGTAGTATCCCTGACAACCCACATTTAGTCCTTTGGACCACAACAGACAAACAAATGAATGAGCAAAAACAGTCTTCTGAAGATATCCTCAGAAAGAACTACCTTTGACACTACCAAAAAATTGAGGCCAATATCTTACATTTTTGTCCAGGAATTTTAACATTTCAAATGATTTCTCAAGCTCCACAGTAATTCTTCCACTGGTACTATGATATTGAGGATGAATCTACTACCGTCCCTATAATTCTTTTTTGAAACAGAACAGAAAAGTTTTCTTTAAAGAATCTTTACTGGGAATGGCCAACCTGTTCAAAAATAGCTGCACTGCCAGATTTTTGCCTTTTCAGAACTGAACTTAAGCTGTGTCTCCTCACTTTCTCTTTTAAAGACCCTGAAATAATTGGAAGAATATTTTTATTATACTATCTATCTGGAAAAGGAAGGCTGGGACACTATGAGAAGAGTCATTCTTTCTTGTGGTATTTTTGGCCGTGACTCGGGGTGGTATGTTTGATATATCATGAGAAAGACGGCTCTCATTAGATTTCCAGCCCATTTGCACTGGCACCAGAAGAGCTCAAAGGCGAAAGATCAGCATCTCATCAGTAACCTATAAAATTTCCGTCTTTTGACTTTTGGCTCTCGCTTTTTCTTATACCAGCATTACCCCCCTTTTCCCAGTATTTTTTAGTCCTTTTTCCCCTCTCTCTTTCTTTTCCTTTACCACTTTTTATGCTGAGCTTTTTGATAACTAGCCCATTCCCAGGGCCATTTGTCACTGTGTAGTAATGGAAATGATGCAAAAATCCATGCTTATGCTCCCTTTGGGATCTCTTATAACCCCACGGACACCATCAGGTTAAACTTACCTGGTGGATAGACATACAGAGTCCTCCTATTTCCCTGAGTTTTTAGACAGGGAACTAAAGGGCTCATAAATGTTTGTACATGTTCATTATCAACAATATCATGTCTGTCTTACTATGAAAGTATCTGATATCACAAAGGAATATAAGAAGTAAACAGTACATTCTTGTCATCTGCTTTAATCTGATTACTTTGTCATTTTTGAGACAGAATTTATTGATGCTTTGTCTGGCGATAATTAAAAATATTGATTTCTGCCCATTAATGATCTTCTAAGATTAAACAGTAAACTTTGCCTAGATCAACCTTTCCTTTATTGAAGTATCTGGAATATTAGTGTATATGAAGAAAAAATTAATAGTGTCTCAGCAAATGCACATGCAGATGTAAATTATTAACCTATAGACCAAAAGAGTAAAATTTTAGTGTTGGCACAATAGTATTTTGGTATTTTAAATTATAATATTTGCTATGACATTGCTAAGTATTAAGACTGATAAGATATTTGTACCTTACCTTTAAAAATGAAGCAGTGATTGGCTAAAAACCATGAGACTCATGTTCAAATACAAATATCATAAGAAAGACACAGGAAGAATTAGAATTTTTATGTGTAGTTGTTGAAGTTAGTATCTTCCTATTATAATTTGTCTTTTGACCTCGACAGTGACTCATCCTTTCAATGGCCCAGCACCTTCATTACAGAAAATTAAATACAGTAATTGAGAGAAACAACTTTGATGCAACGAGGGTCACCATTTGAATCTATTTATTTAAGGGTAATAAGCATGATACTTATTCAATCATCTTTGAGTCTTATTTCCTCATTAATGAATTAGTAAACAGTTTCATTTAAAAAGATTGTAAAAGTAACATAGATGTTATAGAGATTAAATATTTGTGAAAGATTTAACATTATCAGTTATTGAGATTGTGTTCAATTAATGTTAGCAGTAATGATCTCTCTCTCTCTCTCTCTCTCTCCCTTTCATTCTTATATATTATGGCCAGCTCAGCCTGCCCTGGGGGTGGGGTTGGCGCAGCATGTGATGCTGGGAATGGAACCATGGTCCTGGCAGTTGACTAAACTTGCCTGAGCAGGTGCTTTGGATCACTGAGCCATCTCACCGGTCCCTAGTAATGCTTTTCTTATTCTTTGTTGTGATGCAGGTTATTTTTGTCATTGTTGCTGTGTGCCTTCTGGCTTTTTTGTGTTTTTTGAGTGAGTATCTCAATGTAGTTTGAGATTAGTAAGAAACTAGTATTTTCTTTAGTAATGAAAGTGAAGCTCAAGTGAGCCATCCAGTTCATACATATGGTATATCAGTCTGGCCTAGCTAGATAACAAAACTCACATAATTTTCAAGGAAACGTGTGCATAAAAAATGCTTAACTACTATTCTAGTTCATTTGTTCTACTATACCATAACTTCTGAGATTGAGTAAGGCTGTAGGACTAAAAATTTATTTTGTATTGTTCTGAGGCTGGGATTCAAAGAATCAAGTGTTTGTTTGTAGGGTTGGTGATCTGATAAAGCTTGCATCATCCAAAGGAGGGAAATTGTCCTCACTGGCAGAGTTTTGAAGGGCAAGAGAGTAGAATATTCTTGGAAGACTTTGACAAAAGCCTTCACTCTGTTTACCATAGGAGAATAACCTCTTACATATTCTACCGTTGAATATTGACCAGTGGGAAATTCTTGAATTGGGGTGGTTAAGTATTCAAACTATGCTGTTAGGTATCAAAACTACTTTCTGCTAGTTCAATGAGAATTATTTGTACCAATAGTGCTTAGAAAAGTTATCATGTCTGCATCTTGTACTTGGAACAACTACTATGGAGACAACCATGTGAATTGTATTAGTTATTGTGGTTGTCCTATAATGTGTTGTGAAAATATCCCATTGCTATTTCTTATAAAAAGAAAAACTAAGTAAACAGTGAAAAATAGAGCAAGTTTTCACAGAGATGACAAAGTAGAGTGCAGCTTTTGGCCCAAGGTAGAAAAGAGGCTAGATGATCGAAATTTAGAAACTACAAGAAAGAATCCTCAAAGCAGAAATTTAGGCTTCTAAATGCAGAATGTCACTGGGGCTTGCAGACATGTCTCAATTCAAGAGAAATCCCATAGAACACAGAGCCATGCTAGCTGAGATCTCTGAGGGAATTCCATGAGGCTGTTTCTACAAATGTAAGCAGTCCTTCTAACTGGGCTCTACTGCTACTAATTGGAATGAATTGTTACTGCCACAGGGAGGACCCGCTGCTAGTTATTATTGATACAAGGAAGAAGCAAACACTGAGGAACAAGTGTCTTTTTCTAGCTCTAGTCTTCTGTTTTCCCACTGATGACTCTTAAAGACAGCCATGTGGAGAAACAGAAATATGATTGGCCCCTTCAATATCCTCATCACTGATTACTGAAGAGCACATTAGAAGCTAAAATGCTTCACTAATTGAAATAGCTAATTCACAAGGGAGGCAGCTATGCAACTGAACCAACTAGGTAGCTATTGAAAGTGAGACAGAAGAGTGGATCTCCGTATTTATTAATCATTTCGTTTATTGGGTGTGAGAAAATACAGACTTCTCCACTGATACATTATCTGATCTTTCACATGTGTAGATCTTTCTTTTTCTATACGACTTTCAGTTTACTGCATATCTCAACCTTCTCTCATTTCCCACTTCTAGTATCATGAAAATTTCAAAGCCAGGTTTTCTTTTCTTAATCTTTGATCATTTGTAAAAATCGGGAGGAAGTTCCTAGAGTGAAGAACAACAACTTTACTTGGGTCTTGCACAAACTAGACGGGCTCTACCAGTCAGCAGGCAATTCCCTTGGTGGAAATCCTTCCGACTCTCTCTTCACCTTTGGAAAGTGATACCACTCCTTTGGATTCTTTTCAGCCCAATTACCCCTCAGTGTCACTTGGTCTCATTTCCATGCTTCTCTCTTTCAGATCCACTGGCTGAAACTGTGGGTAGAGACCAGTTTTTCTTATTGTCGAAATTTACATGGTAGTAGAGCATTATAACTTCCTGGTTCCTATCATACTACACAAAAATGTCATTATTTAGCACTTTAGGTTAGACAGTATTTTGCTAATATAGTGTCTTAATGACTTCTCTGGTTACTGAAACACACACAAAAAAATTACTACCCCATGTTAAAGGAAGAAAGGTTTTCTGTAACTCCCAGTTCATAGAAGTTTCACTTCCTAGTTGGTTGACTCCAAGACAGGGTGGCAAAAAAGGCTATTCCAAAGGAAAAACAGTTTGGTATGGGCAGAAGGCAGCAAAGTAGCATAGAAGCACCAAGTGATGACAGAAATACTCTTTCTGTCCCTTTTGGCCTATTAAGACTACACACATTAGGGCTGGTAGAATGCATACATTTCCATGGTGTATCTCCCCATTATCCATACCCAGAACTACGCCAAAGCAATCAGTAGGTTTAACAATCAAACACCCTTAAAAGACAGAAAGCCAGTGGTTAATAGCATGACATTAGAGTTATGAATCCTGAATTTGGATCCTAGTTAGGACACTGAACCACGTGACCTTGGAACAGTCTGTGTGTTTCACTGCCCTCGTTTATAAGATTCCTACATCATTAGATTTTTATAGGAAATAAAAAGTTGAAATATACTAAGAAAACTAAGTCAACCTATAACGAATCCCTTACAAATGATTGTTATCACTTTCTAATTTAAATTTTCTTTGACATATAAAGGTGTAAACATTTTAGCACTATCATTTACTAGCTGTCTTACTTTGTGAAAGTCATTTAACTTTGTGAGGCCTTTCGCTTTATGTAATAAAAAGTTTTTGAATTGACATAATATATAGTCCTAGGTTGTTATCAGAATTAAATAATAATGTACATGTGAAAAGTTAGTGTTTGACCCAGGACTGAGACGTTGATAGATATTAGAGAAAACTACATCTAGCATTCATTATATGATTCCATTTGAAATGTTCTCTTTGTGACTAACTTCTTACATGTGACCAAGTTCTGGATTATCTGTCTGTCTGCCTGCCTATCTATCTATCTATCTATCTATCTATCTATCTATTGATCATCTACTGTTATAAATAAGTTTAGTAAAGTGTTGTCTGGTCATACTTTTTAATGTACACAGAGTTCAGAAGCTGAATGCGAAAGGACACAAACCTATCCCCATTAACAGACATAGCTGAAGAAGTCCTTCATGAAAGCCAAAGGAAACGAGACAGCAGAGAGCCAGTCATATGGGAGCATGCATAGAAGAGAGGGTTAGAGTGAGCGCAGGACCCAGGAAGCCTAGAACATCATGGAAGGAGTGCACTGGGCCTCCCCATCTCCAGACTACTTCTGTGCTTCCCTCATACATCTTCCAGGTTTGCTTAATAGGTAAAATAGCTCAATTCTGATGCATCCTTCCTCTGTCCTATGTACACCTTCCCAAGCTTTGCTCACAAGAAATTACAAAGGCATCTGCCTCTGGTTGCACACAATTGTAAACTCAGAAATCTGGGGGGATGAGCAGGGAAGAATGTAAGTTTTAGCACAATCTATACAATGTAGCTACTTAGTCTAAAAATAAAAATGTAAAAAAGAGGCTCTGAAGGATTATAGTTCATCACCAAGCGCCTAGGTTCAATGCCTAGGAAAGAAACAAAGGTAAAAAAGCCTTTCCATTTTTCAGGAAGGCTCACATAGTAAGAGAGCATAATGTTACATCTACAATAAGAATTTACAAATTATTTAGCATTTACATGTGAAAACAACTCTAGAAATTATTAGGATTATTAAAAAACACAAATTTTGGGAAAAGATTCTATTTTCTGAGAAGACAGATTTTGGCACTTGTTTTCAAACTATACATTTGTGGCTCTTGCTCTCTGCCTGCTGCCATAGAACATTGCCCTCTGCCATGTGCCAGTCTGCGTTTGATCCAGCTAAATATGGACTGAAACCTCCAATAACTGCCCCTGCCTGCCCACGCTGACCAACCCTGGCCTGTGCCCAGGACCTCTCCTCCAGCGTGCTCCCCTGCACCACCAGCCACCAGAACCTGGCCCTTACTGCCCACACTGACAGAACCAAGCCTAATGCCAGGAATATTCCTTCAGGATGTGTCACCGAGCAGCCAGCCACCAGAACCCAGCCCCCGCCCGCCCATGCTGACCAACCACAGCCTGTGTCCAGATAGAGACTGCCCAATGTTGTGCGCTGCTTCACTGCCAGCCACCAAAACTCTGACCCTGCCCAGCCATGCTGACCATCCCAGCCTGCACCCAGTTGCAGCAAGAAGAAGCTGAACGCAGCATCCAGACCCAGCCAGGCATATCTGGAGGGGATCAAGACTGGTGGATCCAGAACCAAATTTCAATGCATGATAACAGCACAACTTCACCAAAGTACAGAGTTCATACAAAATGTGCCAGATGAGATTAATAGGAATCAACAAGAAAGGAGTCAATACAAAGGATATAAAAAAGGATATGGGCAGAAGTTATAGCAGGAACCTTCAAATATAAGAAATCAATCTGACATTATTGAAGCATACAGAACTGCAAATAACAACAAACCAACTAAAAACACACCCAGATATGTAATAGTCAAGATCACAGAAATCCAGCAGAAGAATAATATAATAAAAGCTGCTAGAGAAAAGAAATAGATCACATTTTTTAAAAAAAGCCATCAGAATAATAGCAGATTTCTCTGCACAAACCATGAAGCCAAGAAGAGCATGGAGTAGAGTGCTTCCAGTCTTCCATGAAAACAAATTCCAGCCCAGACTGTTGTACCCTGTAAAATTCTGTTTCAAATATGAGGGAGTAGTGAAATACTTCCATGATAAGGAGCAACCAACAAATTTCATGATGTCAAAGCCAACCCTACACAGACTACTAAAAAATATATTAGAGAAGGACTCAAATGACCCAAACCTCACAAATGAGAACAGAAAGAATTCACCAAATAGGGCAAATAATTAAACACAGGAGAAAAATTGGTAAACAGTAGTAAGTAAAAGGCATGTCAATCATAAGTCAATACATTGCAATTGTAACCATCAATGTAATTGGACTCAATTATCCAAATAAAAGAAACAGACTTGAATCAGAACTTGGAACAATTGGACTTAGTGGACATATACAGAGTGTTCCATCCAACCACCTCAAAATACACATTCTTCGCAGCTGCACATGGGACATTTTCTAAAATAGATCATATATTAGTCCATAGATCATGCTTAAGTAGATGCAAGAAAACAGAAATTATCCCATGCATATTATCTGACCACAGTGCAATCAA
>PVJA010051480.1:0-12783 GCA_004027025.1 Myocastor coypus | reverse complement strand
AGGGTTTCACTATGCAGTTCAGGCTGGCCTTGAGCTCAGTTTTGTAGCCCAGGCTGGTCTCCAACTCGCACGGATCCTCCTGCCTCAGCCTCCCGAGTGCTGGGATTACAGGCGTGAGCCACCACGCCCGGCTCACCTAAGCTTTCTTAAGCAGGCGCTTTAGACCACTGAGCAATCCTGCCTGGCCCTCCTTTGTTTTTTATTTTGTTGTTGTTGTTGTTGTTTTTTGCAGTACTGAGGATTGAACTCAGGACCCTGTGCTTGCAAGGCAAGCATTTATTCCACTGAGCTATCTCCCCGGCCCTCCAATTTCTTTCCAATAGGTGGAGCAGCTGGGCATGGTAGTGCATGCCTGTGATCCCAGCACTCCGGAGGCTGAGACAGAAGGATTGTTATGAATTTGAGACCCACCTGGGCTATAAAGTGAGTGCATGCCCAGCCCAAACTACGTATAGAGACTTTGTCTTGAAAAGAAAAGAAATTAGGATTGTGTGATGTGTGTTTGTAAGGCTGTGTGCAGATGACTTGTTAAAACTAAATGCCAAGCCTAGTGTGGTAGCACATACCTGTAATCCTAGCACATGGGAGGCCGAGGCAGGAGGATCGCTATGAGTTCGAAACCAGCCTGGGCTACAAATGTGAGCTCAAGGCCAGCCTGAACTGCATAATGAGACCCTGGTTCAAAAAGACAAAAAAGGGCTGGGAAGATAGCTCAGGGGCACAAGTGCCTGCATGGCAAGTACAAGTTCCGCAAAAATGAATAAATAACAACAACAAAAAAAAAAACAACTAAATGCCAAGACACAGTTGCAGGGCCATTGGGGTGGGTGGAAGCAATCAGGAACTGTTCCCCTGGGATTGCAAATGTGGGCCTCTGTTTGCTCAGCATTGGCAAGAGTAAGCCAGGGTCAGGCCGTCTGTTTAGACTGCTAGGCACATGGGGCAGGGAGACTTTAGTCTCTAAGGGTGACTGTTTCTCTTTAGCAGGTGGATCTTTTGTTTCTAAGCAGTTGCTCCATGACGTACAAGCCAGTCAGGAGAAGGAAACGCTTTGGACCAGGTGAAAGCTGGCATATGGAGGGAGAGCCCTGAGTGCAGGGCATGAGCTTCACCCGGCTGGGGCTGCCTTCTGCTGGGATGGTCCATCTGGCACCAGCTGGTCTCCCAGCACCACCCCCACAGCCAACGGGACTCCTTCTGCTGTTGCCATGACAATTGGCTGCCATTGGCTGCCATCTTGTACTCCAGTGACCTCATATCTGGATTTTTCCCATGGGTTTCCTTGAGCATGGGATATAGACCTCCAGGGCTTTAGCCCTTTCTCCAGATATAAATTGCATAATGGGGCTGGGGAGATACCTCAGGGGCACAAGTGCCTGCCTGGCAAGTACAAGGTCCAGTGCCAAAAAAAAAAAAAAAGCCAATCAAATGTATATTTTATTTTTATGGCTGGCTCAGCCCGCCCCGAGGGCAGGGCTGGCACATCATGTGGTGCTGGGGATCAAACCGCAGTCCCTGAAACTGCCCAAGCTTTCCCAACCAGGGGCTTTAGACCACTGAGCCATCCTGCTGGGCCCCTAAAATGCATATTGTTACATGATTTTTTTTGAGATACTGGGGATCAAACTCAGGACCTGGTGCTGAGCTGCCTCCCCAGCTGATAAATGATTTTTTTTTTTTCAGGATGGGTTCAAACTCACAACCTTGTGCTTTCCAGGTAGGCACTTGTTGCCATGGAGCTATCTCCCCAACCCCTACATGATTATTTATTTATTTATTTATAAATATTTATTTATTTATTTATTTATTTATGGCCAGCTCAGCCTGCCCTGGGGGTGAGGCTGGCACGGCATGTGGTACCTGGGATCAAACTGCAGTCCCTACAGTTGTCATATATGCTTTCCTAAGCAGGCACTTTAGACCACTGAACCATTCTACTGAGCCCCTTACATGATTTTTTAAATAGCCAAAATAAAGACCTATTGGGGACCAGAGGAATAGCTCCATGGTACAAATGCCTGCCTGACATGTACAAGGTCATGAGCTTGGACCCCGGTCCTGCAAAAAAAAAAGTCCTACTATGCATCTGGCTCTGTGATAAGTGTTATTTCATACCGCTAAAAATTAGCTAAAATTCAACAGGTCTCAACCAGTTTCTTTCCTCTATGACAGATTTTTCCTCTCTTCAACCAGACATTCTGCCATTTTATTGGGAAGTCCTTCCCAATATCTAACCAAGACCTGTATTCCTACAGCACCAGTTCTTTGACCTATCACTTGACATGGCTGAGTGGAGAGGTAAGGAAAGAACTGTGTCTAGCTTTAGCTACTTTACAGATTCCTGGGCCCCAACTATTGAGAAACAGACTCATCTAACTTGGTGGAAGGGCCAACTACCCCCCCCCCTTCAGGACTGGGGTTCAAACTCATGACGTTGCACTTGCCACACAGGCACTTGTACCACAGAGCTATCTCCTCAGCCCCCGAACTTTCCCTTTGAATACTTGTATGTCAGCACTCAAACTTTGTTTACAGAAGCCAGTGCCCCAGAGTGTTTTGTTTTGTGTACTAGAGATTGAACTCAGGACCTTGCACTTCCTAGGCAAGTGCTTATTCTACTGAGCTATCTCCCCAGCCCAACCCCAAAGTGTTGTGAACAGGAGGTACCTTCTTCCTTTCAATACCCCCAAGGAGAGGTGGGAGGGATAGTCTTCCAGGGAAGGTCCCTGTGGGAAGCAGGCCTTTCCATTCTGCTATCAGGGAGTCCCAGTGAGTCCCTGAGAGATGCTGGGATGATGGGTTCCTTCCTCTTGGAGCCCAACCAGAAGGTGGGAATGATCACTTTGACCTTAAGGGGCAGTATTACGGGCCAGCTTTGCTAGGGGACCCTGAATGAGAAGCGGGTGGAGGGAAAAAGAGGAAGTTGTTTTCCACCAAGAAAGGGTGGACTGGAAGGAAGGGGCCAGGGGATAATTTATGGTATCATTGTGCCCCCTCCTCACTTTTCTAGCTGCCACAGCCTCCCCAGCCCCCTGCTACTGTATTGTTGCTAGGAGATCCTGGCTTGCTGTGTCTGGGGCTGGCCATGGGGCTGGTGGTGGGAAGCTCTTCCATCTGGATTCCTCCTCCCCCATTCAAGGTTCACCCGCCAACCTTCCCAGTCTCTGACAGACACCCAGCCCATGCCTCTTCTGTTGTTCCCTAAATCTAGCCAGCTGGGGCATGGGCGGTGGGGTGGGGGGGATAGGGCCCCCTGGGCACACTGTAGATCTGAAGCAAGAAATAGAAAAAAATGTATAGGGACAGAGATTAACAGAGGGACCTCTGAAGAACAGCTGGCCCACTCTGGGACTTATTAGTCAGCTCACCCAGGACAAAGGTCACACGGAGTCAGGGACAGGCCTTGAGGAATGCAGGTTGGAGGAGACATTCCTTAGTGTTGGGTGCTCTTCCTGTGAGGAGCAAGGTAGAATTCTCATCCCTATGACTCCATACTATCAAGGTCAAGATTAGAGACTTCCAAAGGGGAGTAGGGGAGCAGCCAGGGCAGGAACAGGAGGCTGCGGCTCTGGGTGATGGGAGGATGGCACAGCTCTGAGTTAGGCGACAATGAGGTGCAGGGAGATCCCCTCCTCTTTCTGAAACTGCAACCCTTCTCAGATTTTGATACTCTTGGAGAAGTCAGTTGAGGTCAGTATGGGGGACTTCCAAAACTGCTGGCTCCCACCTTTTGATGGGGAAAGAAAGGAAAAAAAAAAAAAAAAAAAAAAAAAAAAGCTATCCCCAGAGCTGGCTTCTGACAATGGAGCTTTTAGCTTTTTTTTTTTTTTTGGACCAGGGTTCAAACTCCCAACCTTGCACTTGCCCAGCAGGCACTTGTGCCACAGAGCTCTCTCCCGGGCTGGAGTTTTGCGTGGCCAGCATCTGCTAATTATCCCCTCTGTCTCTCCTGTTTGTTTGTTTATTTGTTTTGGGAATGGTCTACAGGGCATTCAGGGTCTCACTACCAGGTCACACTCATAGTGATCTGCCTGTTTACAGCCTCCCAAGAGCTAGCCCAGTCTCAGTGTGCCCTCGGGGCAGGGTCACGGCCCCAGTACCTGCTTGCAGGTGCTTTAAGCTGCTGAGCTATTTGGCTGGCCCTCTCTCTCTACCTTTGAGACAGGGTCTTTTTTTTTTTTTTTTTTTTTTTTTCTTGTTTCAGAACTTTTGTTTGTTTGTTTATTTATTTTTATGGCCAGCTCAGCCTGCCCTGAGGGCAGGGCTGGCGCAGCATGTGGTGCCGGGGATCGAACTGCCGTCCCTGCAGCCACCTGCAGGCACTTTAGACCACTGAGCTATCCTGCCGGGCCCGAGACAGGGTCTTGTGGTGTAGCGATAAGGCCAGGGCTAGCCTTGAACTCAAGAATTCACCATCCGTCTGCATCAAGTGTGTGCCAGCCCACTGGGCTTCATGTATGCGTCTTTCTTTGACTCAGCTTCCTTCACTTCCAGAAAGGTGAAGCAGGGGCCGGGGAGATAGCTCTGTGGCACAAGCGCCTGCCTGGAAAGTGCAAGATCATGAGTTTGAACCCCGGTCCCGCCGAAAAACAAAACAAATAGGTGAAGCAACCTTGCCTGGGCACATCTTGACTCTGGAAGTGCAGTCTTAACTCTTATCTTAGGTAATCTTTCCATCAGTTCTGAAAACTGGGGCATCCTGTCCCCAGTTTTCTTTTTTTTTTTTTTTTTTGGTGGGACCGGGGTTCAAACTCACAACCTTGCACTTGCCAGGCAGGCACTTGTGCCACGGAGCTATCTCCCCAGCCCCTTTTTTCGTATTTTTGAGACAGGGTCTCACTGTGCAGTTCAGGTTGGCCTTGAGTTCACTTTTGTAGCCCAGGCTGGTCTCGAACTTGCACCAACCCTCCTGCCTCAGCCGCCTGAGCACTGGGATTACAGGATGTCCCCACTTTTCATAGGAGAAATTCAAGAAGGCTCTGTGCACACTGAAGTATATGCCTCCTCCCTCAACCCATGCTGACTACCTAGAGGGACCGGGAGAAGAAGACCAAACTCTGGAACCTGAGAGAGATGCTGCAGTTCCTGCAGGATGAAGTCAGGAGCGAGGAAGGGGCCATGGGAGCTGTGCAAGTCACCCCAGTCCTCTCCGGTGCTCTCTAGCCCAAGGGAAACATCCACCAAACCTCCTATTTCCAAACAAAGTTTCCTGGGCTCCCTGCCTAATTCCACGAACATGAATTCTTGGGACTTGAGATCTAGGTAGAGCCCTAATCCCTGTCTTGGTGGCTCGCTTGTCATGGATGGAGTCCTTTCCAGCACCTGGCTTTTCCTGATGGAAGAGGTTTCCAAGGTGATAGAACGTTTCCGCTCTACCTTGTACATTTTTCCACCCAGACTGTTTATTTCATTCATGACAGTTTTGTTTGTTTGTTTGTTTGTTTCAGAACAAAAAATAGAAGCAGCCACTTCACCCATTTGGCTGAGCTCTTCCAAGAAGCCTCCCTCAATTTGCTAAAAGACAAGGTTCAGCTTCAGCAGCTTGAAGTTGATGAAGGTGGAGCAGAAATGGAGAGAACCAGGCCCCCAGCCTGGGCAGTCCCAGCCACCTGGAGTCATCTGGGATCAAATCTCCCTTGACCTGTTGCCCTTGTGTCCTGGCCAGCAGTTTGCCCTGTCATCTCAGCTGGGACTCCCACATCCTCTGAGGGAGATCCTACCTTGTATTCTAATAAAATCTCTTGAATATTTAGTCACAACATTGGTGGCAGTGGATGTTCCTGGGTGGGGCTGAGAGGCAGGGCTCCCCAGAACAGAGATCAATGCTAATGAAGCCACATTGTTACACAAGGGCAAAGCACCCCAGAAGTCAGGACCTCTTCAGGTGAGAAGCTCCTCCCACTCACCTGGTCAACTTCCATGTTTTTGCAAACTCCATGAACTGGTCCATCTCAGCTTAGAGAGATGGGCTGATGTTCCCAGCTGAGGAAACACCTGAGGACCAAGCCAAGGACCGAAAGAGCAGGAGGGGGGGTATGCTCCCCATGTTACCTGGGAGGCCCTGTGTCGCCACAACTTGCTCAGGCTTATTCTTGGGCCTCTACACAGTCCGCAGAGGAGGAGCACCCCTGTCCCCCCAGGGCCACCCTTCTTCCTCTCTGTTCCTGTTTAGTGGCTCTTGAAGAAGATGAATGCATCTAGCATGAGGAGCCCAGGTTAGACAGCCAGGAGGACTACTCAGCAAGAGCTAGACCTTGGAGTGAACACAAGGGGGCACAGAAGCCACGGCGAGAAAGCAGAGCTGTGAGCTGGGCAGGCAGCAGGGAGTACCTGCACCCTTGGCTATTTGGAAATCTAAGGCAACAGGATTGAAAGTCTAAGGCCAGCCTGGGCAGCCTAGTAAGAAAATGTCTCAAAAGTTTTATTTTTGTATTCACTTATTTTGGATTTCTTTTTTTTTTTTTTTTTTTTTTTTTTGTGGGACTGGGGTTCAAACTCACGACCTTGCACTTGCCCAGCAGGCACTTGTGCCTCGGAGCCATCTCCCCAGCTCCCTATTTTGGATTTCTGAGACAAGAGTTCAGGTTAGAAGAACAGGGGAAATAGCTCCCGTAGATGAAGTGCTAGTCTTGCAAGCCAAAGGCCTGAGTTCAATTCCCGGTCCTGCAAAAAAAAAAAAAAGTTCAGGTTAGTTTTGAATTCATTAGGCGGCTCACACTGACCTTAAGTTTATCACAATCTTCCTGCCTCAGCCTCCCAAGCACTGGGATTATAGGCATGGGCTAAGATGCCTGTCTTTCAAAATTAAAACAAAATTTAAAGGCTAGGGAAGTAGCTCAGTAGTAGAATGCTCACCTAATATGTTCAAAAGTCTAGGTTCAATCCCTAGAAACACCACCACTGCCACCCTCCTTGGCAGAAAAGAAATTGGGACTGTGCCTCTGACCTCATGGTGCCCATCACACATCTGTGTCCAACATGTTCCCCCTAAAAGAGAGCTCGTTGGGGCTGGGGAGATAGCTCCGTGGCACAAGTGCCTGCCTGGCAAATGCAAGGTCATGAGTTTGAACCCTAGTCCCGCAAAAATAAATAAATAAATAAATAAATAATAAAATAAAAGAGAGCTCATGCTGGGCGTGGTGGCTCACGCCTGTAATCCCAGCACTTGGGAGGCTGAGGCAGGAGGATCAGTGCGAGTTTGAGACCAGCCTGGGCTACAAAAGTGAGCTCAAGGCCAGCCTGAACTGCATAGCAAGACCCTGTCTCAAAAAGACAAAAAAAAAAAAAAAGAGAGCTCATGCTGAGGAGCTCCAGCAGTACTCAGGTTGCCATCGCTTTTTATGGTCTCCATCACCCTCCAGAAGGTTCTTCCTGTCTAACCACAATTCCTCCAAGGAATTACACTCTGGATCCTAGGATCTTTCTAAATTAAAGCAGTAATAGCCACAGGAAAATAAGAAAACATAGTTCCTCCCCACCCCTGCCCCAGCCTGGCCTTGTCTTTTTTTTTTTTTTTTTTTTTTTTTTTTTTTTTTGGCCTTGTCTTGAGAGGTAATCAATCAGTGGTTCCAGAGTCCTCCCTGAGGTGCTCCATATGCACCCAAGCAGCATGCACATGCTCCTCCTCCATCTGCACACTGATCACAGTGTCAGTCCCTCTGGACCAGACTTCCTCACCAGAGGTGAAGGGCTGTCCACATTGCCTGTAGGGTGCTGGTCTAGCACTCCCTGGAAGTCTGTCAAGAGCCTTGTACACTCTGCCCTCTACCTACCTTCTGCCCTCAGAGGAAACTGTAGAGGGAAAAGACTATGTCCTGGTATTCAGCATGGTGGATATCAGGACAAGAAGCTTACAGGCCAGGGTCTTCAGGTCCCTGGGAAGGGCAGGTCCAGGAGTGTTCATGGAGGCAGCATGTGCTGTAGGAACAGCCATTTATCTCATCTCAGTCTATTCTATCTGAAGAGCTGAGGCCAGGCTTGGCAGAAGGCAGTAGCGCTTCCGAGATTCCTAGCCCTCATTGCAGGGGACCCAGTGTAGCAGAGGCAGGATCTGGTCCTGCCAGTCAGCTCTGAGAATGCTGCTGGCCCCTCCTGCTTTTGTTTGGAAAGAGGAGCTGGAGCAGTCTTCCTGGGCCCCTTAGCCTCTGGTTGTTGGGAGCCTTGGACAGGGAGTGGCAGCCATCACTATACCCTCCGACTTCATTAGTGACCTCCTGCTTGGAAGGCAGGTGCCTGGGTGAAGGAGCTGTGATGGCTAGAAGAGGTGGGAAGGACTCCTCTGACAGGAAAGGAAAGGGGCAGTGGAGACAGCAGGTGGGAGGGGAGCACAGAAAGACCCAGAGCCAGACAGGGACAGGAGGGACGGGGAGGGGTCCCTCCACGGGGATGCCAAGACTGGGGTGGGAGGGACCAGGCAGGACACTTTGGAATGTGCTCCCAGAGTCCCACCGAGTCTATGCAGATGAGATCTGTCTGTATGTAAATGAGCCCGTCTGTATGCAGATGAGGAGCGATGGCATTCTCTTCTCAGGGTTACCATAGAGCCCAACCCCTCCCCATCCCTGGGGCTGCAGCTGCTGGACCTATGGAAGAGGCCAGACCTGGGGAGAATCAATCTGCAATAGAGGGTTAGACTTCAAGAAGGACTAGTCAAAGAAAAAAGGCCAGTTCCTGGAAATAAACTGAAAGTCAAAGAGGAATATAGAGGGGCTCCTAGGAGGACTGTGCAAAAATGGTGAGGGTGAACCTCAAAATAATACCTCAGGCACAGGAAAATAGCAGTAACCAGGAGAGAGCTTTGAGAGGGAGGCTGTAGAGGATGGAAGGAAAGGAACCACAACTGGACGTCCACTCCTCTACAGGTCTTCCAAGCTGCTTCCACTGGGCATGGTGAAGCCCTTAAAACAGGGTTTAGTGCAGGCTACAGCATGCCACAGCAGGGCATGCCCTGCCCGGCTGACATTACTGCAGGCAGCCGCAGCATAGAATGTCCTCCACCTTCCTGCACAGCCTTCCTGCCCTGAGGGAGGCCTGTGCCTCAGAGGAGCTCTGGCTGGGCTCAGGCCAGGCTGCCAACAACCTATGTAGTTTATGTAGTTGGGGGTGAGGCTATGGGGGGGAGCAGCTGGATGGGTAGACACCAGGAGGAGATGCCGGGCTGGGAAGGAGTCCAGAGACAATTCACTGGGGAAAACTGAGGCCCAGGAAGGTTGGGACAGTTGCCCCTCAGCAGATCCAAGCCCAAGGTGGGCCCAGCCCTCTCCTCTCCTTGGAGCTCAGAAGCTATGGGCAGAGGGACTATGAGCACAGCCCCTTCTCTTCCTCTAGTGGCTCCCAGCCCCCCACATCCAACAGAGCAGCCAAGGCCTTTGTGGGGAGGTGGTGGGGAAGAGAGGGCCCTTGTTGGTTTGCTCATCTTGCTGGAGGCCTGGCCCAGCGCCGCCGGCACTGGCTGGCCGCTTCTTCCTGGGGGAGCCAGCCAGTACCCCCACCCCCAGCTCTATCATTTCCTGGAGCCTCAAGGCTTTGGCCATGGTCCCGGCTAAAAGATGGAGGGGAGTCCTGGCCCCCATGCTCCCTGCACCTCGCCATTCACACGCTGGCACCAGAGCCGTGGGAACGCTGGATGGCAGCTGGGCATCCATGCCCTGCTCTGCCCACCCCCAACCCCACCGACCTTAGAGAGGGAAGAGGAACAGTCTGATCCCCAAAAAGCCCCTCCAAGATGGGGCCCTAGAAATCCTTAGCACTAATTATGAATCTGGGGACAAACAAGGCATTTGCAAGTCAATTGCTGACAGAACTTTCCCAGGAAAGGGTTTCATCCAGGCTGGGCCTCAGACAGGGCCCATGCTGGGTCATCTTTTCCCTCCCCTACCTCTGCCTGGCTTGCCACTCCAGGAGCCAGACTATATTCTGCTAGCCTCTGTGTAGCAGGGGGGCTCCAGGGCTCCAGGTGGGCATAAGAGTGAAAGGCCAAGCTGGCTCCGCTGAGGTTACTGACTTCACTGGAGGTCACAGAGGGCTGCCACCAGGGAACATGTGTCAGGGCACTGGCCTCAATTCCACTTGCAATGGGACCCCTGAGAAGAGATGCCAAGGGAGCAGCTTGCCCAGTCAGGGTGGCTACATTGACAGGAAAATAGAAGGCATTGTGAAAGGGCCAGAGATGCTTCCAGAGAACTCAGAGAAACCAGGACAAGGAGAGACCAAGGGGGAAGACGGCAGATTTCAGGCATTCCAGCAACTGTACCCAGGCCAGGAGACCCATAGGCCCCCAAGGTGGCAGCTCTACCTGTGGAGAAATTTCCAGGTAACTAATCAGCCAATGAGGGCCAACCCCATGGGCAAGGAGACAGAGCAAGCTGGGTGTGGTGGCACACATTTATGAGCCCTGCCCTAAGGGAGGCTGAATTCCCCTGGGTTTGATCTCCAATGCCTCTCCCCTCAAAAAAAATCCAGAGCACAGGATCTTGCTCATAGAAGGCACAGGCCTTGAGCTGGGGAAGGGGCTCTCTGTGAGACAGGACCCCTTAATTGGGAGAAGAGAAGAAGGGAAGGGGGCTGTCTAGGGCAAAAGCCCTAGAGCCAGCCCTGCCATCTGAGGGAGATTAAGGGATTATAATTAAAATGCATCTGAGGGGCTCGAGCAGGTGGGTCGGGGCTGGTGCTAACGATCTAATTGCTGCCTCCATCAGGCCTTTCCAGGGCCTGGCTGCTGGGCTCTGTAATGAGAGGAGGGGTTTTAAGGGAAGTGAGTGAGAAGCAGAATGGAGGGGCAGGAGGGGGCTCTTCGCCTCACTGGGAACACCCCAGCTGGTTTGCTCATGCCCCAGGCCCTCCCTGCGGAACCAAGGTGAAGGCCCAGACAAGACTGGGAATGTGAAAAAGTGGGCTTAGTCCCCACCCACAGGAGGCTCTGAGATACACATGGGAGAGAGAGAGAGAGAGACACAGACGGGGATGGACGAGGGGTCCTCGGAATAATTAGAGCCACCAGCAATTGAGATGTGCTCTGCGTCAAGCGCTGCACTAATCATCTATCAGTTTATTTAATCATGGAGACCACATCACGCAGACTAAGGGGAAACACCTGCCCCTAGGCCCAGCACTCCAGCAGTGTAATGCCAGGGTCCCATTGACCAGACCCTTCTTCTTCATAGGTGGGGACAGGTGGAGACACTAGACATTGGCGGCTGGAGGTCAGAGGCAGGCAGGCTGCAGCCCTAGACCTCTGGCTGTGAGAGTCCAGCCTCACAAACTTGTGTGGCCTCCCCTTTTGTCTCATCAGAAAACATCAGGGAAAGCCGGGCGTGGTGGCACACGCTTGTAATCCCAGCACTCAGGAGGCTGAGGCAGGAGGATCGGTGCAAGTTCAAGACCAGCCTGGGCTCGAATAGTGAGACCCTGTCTCAAATAGACAAAAAAAGAAAAGAAAAGGAAAGAAAAGATCAGGGACCTGGGGCCAGGGAGATAGCTCCGTGGCACGAGTGCCTGCTTGGCAAGTGCAAGGTCGTGAGTTCGAACCACTGTCGCACAAAAAAAAAAAAAAAAAAAAAAAAAAAAAAAAAAAAAAAAAAAAAAAAATCAGAGACCTGGACAGACATGGATGTCACCCCTCTAGGCCTTTGTCTGTGCTATCACTTTCCTATGGAAAGCCACTCTTCTACTTCCTGGGTCCCCCATGACCTCTCACTCCCCTGACTCTCTGGGGTTTCCTCTGTCCTAGGCTCCTCCTGAGAGTAGAAAAGTACTGAGTTTATTTGGTCATCTGGTGAGGTGAGGAGTAGGCCTGTACCTTTATGCACAAAACCCCTGAGACACTGGGTCTGGGAGAACTCATGAGAAACCAGGAACATAGGTTTTCTCTGGGATGGCAATAGGTTGTAGAGACCCAGGTGACTGGAAGCCTCCTTAGTACGTACAGTAGTAGACTTGTCTTTGCCTTTGCCTTTGTTGTGTATAAAGAAATTATTCATGCCGGGCGTGGTGGCGCACGCCTGTAATCCTAGCACTCGGGAGGCTGAGGCAGGAGGATCAGTGTGAATTCGAGACCAGCCTGGGCTACAAAAGTGACCTCAAGGCCAGCCTGAACTGCATAGTGAGACCCTGTCTCAAAAAGACAAAAAAAAAAAAAAAAAAAAAAAAATTATTCAAGGGCTGGCCAAATAGCTCAGGAAATTAAAGTGCCTGCAAGCAGACATAGGGGCCAGAGGTTCATCCCTGGGCCTGCAGTGCCAGCCCGGCCCCCAGGGCATGCTGAGACTGCAATTGAGACTGGATCTGGTATCTCACGCCTGTAATCCCTGCTCTTGGGAGGCTCTAAACAGGTGGATCACTACAGGTCCGAACTAGTAGAGACTCTGAACACCCTGTAGACTTTCCCCCCTGTAAAAAAAAATTATTCAGACTAAATTTAAGATGTGTGTGTGTGTGTGTGTGTGTGTGTGTGTGTGTGAGTGAGTGTGTGTGTGTGTGTGTGTGTTCTGGGAGGGGAACCCAGGGGCATATGCAAGTTACCAGTCTCCAAAGTTGGACTTAAAGTATAAATTACTAATTTTTTTTTCACTACTTGAAGTTTTTCTTCTTCATCTTCATTGAAACTGCTCTCAGCCTTCAGGTAGAGTTTCTGAAGAATTCCGGTAAGCAATTATGGAAATCTTCCAGTATCTAGTATATTTATCAGCAACACTTCCTTTTTCATACTAGGGCTGTCAGACAAGATTAGCGCCGTGGACGCTGCCATCTTCAAAGCTCCCTTGCCCACTGCCATAAATTTTTTTT